>BPLR01001531.1:0-35956 GCA_021605095.1 Caerostris extrusa
ATACTTCTACGCATACTTATAATTATATACTTGTTATACTTGTTGTTATAATGTCCATGAAGACTCCTCTTTTCGAAAGCAGTAGCTGCAGCAAATTACGAGGGTGCATTCGAAACAGTACCCTGCTCGGCGACTGTGCACGCTATTAATGCGTTAACGAGGATTCAACGTAGAGGATCGTTTTAACCCAATGTCCAGTAAAATGTGCTCAACTAGTGTACAGAAGAGCTCACGATGGAGCCCAATGGCGACATACGAAGCAATAATCTGCTTTTAGAAACGAAGAAATCAGAATGGTGATTGAGACAGCGTGTGTAAATCGTCTGGCATCGATCCTGAGGGAGACTTTCCCCCAGGCTTTCTCCCATAGGACATGGAAATTCTGATCAGTTAGACCTAAAAGTACTTAAACAGGCTCTTAAAGATTTGGTTACTTATTATGGATAAGAATATGATAGAGTGGTAAAAATATGGATAGGATAGGTAAGAATATGGATAGGGTAAATGATAGAATAAATATATATATCTCTACTCTCTGTGGACATGATAGGAATGGTTAGTGCTCTGGCGCTCCGTACCAGAGGTTTAAGGATATGTTCGAGCTGCGGCGGTGTAATGGTTGTTTGTTAGTGGTTCGAATTCACTTTATTCTGTAGGTCCCAGTTTGTTTTGTTTTCTTCTCATGTGATTCACACGATGACCGTAAAGAGACAAACCAAATTCTTTTCTTTCCTCTCTGATGTATCAAGCACTTACTATGAGCATACTGGGTATTGCTGAATTTGCTGTGAAAGTGGCAAATGACCTGTAATAAAGCCTCAAAATTGCATAATATAAAACCAATAATTTTTTTTTTTATTTTTGCAAATGGAAATAAAAGCATTAAAAATCTTTTCCAAATTATAGTTAATAGCACAGAAAAACAGGTTTTATAAAAAAAGAAAAAAAATAAAGATTGTGAATTTCTTTACCTTAAAGAATAGAAAACAGAATTTAAATACAAGGAAAATATATTACGTTACAAAGGAACTAAATTTTTATAAGATGTGACTCAATTTACAATGATTCTTATAGTATGGACGGAATATACGACCGTGTAAAAAGAAAAAAGGCAGCTTTGATGTAGAATCTTCAGGTCGTAAAAATTCAGTTTAACGAATCGCTTTACAGTTCCAAAAGAATAAATTGAAATAGAAACGAAATTATTTGAAACGTAGCCAAGGAAAATAAAAAAAGGAAGCCTCCCTTTCTATAAGTTTGCAAACAAATCTTATTATTTTTCTTAGGCAGAACAAAACATAATGATTATTGGTTTTGTCAAAAAAAAAAATTTTTTTTCGTTATGCTGAATTTTAAAGGATTGTTTCACAATAAAAGCCTAAATAAAATATTTTAGTTTGCATTCAGGGAAAAAAATAATCAGTAAAAAAAATATAGGGATTTATATTTTTAGTAATTTAATGCCCGACTCGTAGCTCAATGGTTACGTGCGCTACTGGTGACATTAAGGCTGAGGTTCAATTCTGCTGGCACTTTGTTGTAGACACTGTTTCAAAAATAAGACTGGATGGCGTTTTGATTATCAACATCTTCCATCATTAGTCAGACTACTGAAGGGAGTTTTCCAGATTTCTTTCCCATACGATACTTAAATGGGAGTAGTTCGTATTAAAAGTCCTCCCAGATGGCACTGTCCTCCTTCTTCATCGGCACGGAGCCAGTCAGACTTACCTACTAGTGTTCTATCACAACGAAAGCTGCTCCCTTTTCCTCAATTTACGAGTAGACAACTCATGGGATGTCCGTCCCGCGCTGTCGAACACTGAGATAGCCGAATAACAACAGTAATTTCATTGTATATTTCAAGAAAACATTTAAAAATATATTTTCTAAAAGGAATTTATGTATATTTAAAAATAATATTTATTAACTTTGTATTCATTTTAATCAAACGAAATTAAAAGTCTTACTTAAACATTTATTTAAAAATAACATTTTAATAATAGTTTGTATTCTACACATTTATTTCAAATACTTAATATAGTCTTACTTTTACACATTTATTTTAAAATATGAATCACTCTAATATTAAATTAAATTCACCATGCATATAATAGTTAAACCATTTTATTAGCAAATATATTTGTATTATTGTTTAAATTGAAAATTGTTTATATCTTTATTCCAGACTAATACAGATTTTACCAGTCCATTTTATTACGTAGACTTTCTTTAAATTGCGATAGATAAACATCTTCATAGTTACCCGGTAATTGCTGTGAAGGAAGCTAGAATTCTAATCTGCGTTTTCTCATTAAATTAGTTAATGAGCTACTAAAATATTTTGTTGAGTCTCGTAAGAGATAGATTCGTAATTAAGTTTCTAAATTACGATTAAAATGGTTTATTTCTTGAAAATTCCTATCCAAAGCTATATTCAGTGGTACCTAGGTATATGTCCGCTTTGGATTAAGTTCGATTTAATATACGTACTGTTTCGAAAAAAAAAAAAATTTGTATGGTATACAACTTTAATAAATACGATTCGAGTACTTCAAATTCTTTGCCAAATGGATAGATGTTAAAGATGTCCCATCCCAACATTGGCAAATGGATAGATGTCAAAGATGTCCCATCCCAACATTATCAAAAGGATAGATGTCAAAGATGTTCCATTCCAACATTACCAAAAGGATAGATGTCAAAGATGTCCCATCCCAACATTGCAAATGGATAGATGTCAAAGATGTCCCATCCCAACATTCCCCAAATCGATAGAGGTCAAAGATGTCCCATCCCAACATTACCAAAAGGATAGATGTCAAAGATGTCCCGTCCCAACATTACCAAATGGATAGATATCAAAGATGTCCCATTCCAACATTACCAAATGGATAGATATCAAAGATGTCCCATCCCAACATTACAAATGGATAGATGTCAAAGATGTTTAGTCCCAACATTACCAAAAGGATAGATGTCAAAGATGTCCCAGTCCAACATTACCAAAAGGATAGATGTCAAAGATGTCCCATCCCAACATTACCAAATGGATAGATGTCAAAGATGTCCCATCCCAACATTCAAATGGATAGATGTCAAAGATGTCCCATCCCAACATTACCAAATGGATAGATGTCAAAGATGTCCCGTCCAAAATATTACCAAAATGGATAGATGTCAAAGATGTCCCATTCCAACATTACCAAATGGATAGATGTCAAAGATGTCCCATCCCAACATTACCAAAAGGATAGATGTCAAAGATGTCCCATCCAACATTACAAATGGATAGATGTCAAAGATGTCCCATCCCAACATTACCAAATGGATAGATGTCAAAGATGTCCCAGTCCCAACATTACCAAATGGATAGATGTCAAAGATGTCCCATCCCAACATTACCAAATGGATAGATATCAAAGATGTCCCATCCCAACATTACCAAATGGATAGATGTCAAAGATGTCCCATCCCAACATTACCAAATGGATAGATGTCAAAGATGTCCCATCCCAACATTACCAAATGGATAGATGTCAAAGATGTCCCATCCCAACATTACCAAAAGGATAGATGTCAAAGATGTCCCGTCCCAACATTACCAAATGGATAGATGTCAAAGATGTCCCATCCCAACATTACCAAAAGGATAGATGTCAAAGATGTCAAAGATGTGTCCCAACGTTACCAAATGGATAGATGTCAAAGATGTCCCATCCCAATATTACCAATGGATAGATGTCAAAGATGTCCCATCCACATTACCAAATGGATAGATATCAAAAGATGTCCCATTCCAACAAAGCCCAAACAAAGTCGTTAATACTTTTGTCTGGAAATAAAAACAATGTAACATTTTCAAAACAACCTGAGGAAAAATCAGAAGCAAAGCCTCTATACGGTTTTTTTTAAACGTCAAATTCAATGAACCTAAAATCCACTGAATTTAATCCAAATCAAACAGAGAAACTGCATATCCTGTTATAACGGAAACGATATATCCACTCCATATAGAGAAAATGCAGGCAAAGAAAAATTAAATTTGATAAAATTGCATTTATGTAAATAGTTTATCTAACTAGATTTGAATTTATATATTTTAGTTCAAAGCAACTTTTAAAATTATATTATACAATTTCAAGAATCTCTATAAATGAATGTTTGTGTGTAGTATTCCAATGCAATTTAAAAACTATAACACATAGTGTTCTATTTTTTGTTCTGAGTTGTTATTATTGTGTTAAGTTAAAAAAAATTACAAATAAATTCTAATTAGTCTTTAATTAAATAAAATTCATTTTCTGTTTCGCGAGTCTATCTGGTACTAACTGGTGAAATCTGACGCCATCTGGTGGCTATATTTAGAAATTTCCTTTAATTTAAAGTTAATTGTTTAAATAAAAGTTAATCGAAGTTAATATGATTATGTTCATTTTGATACGGTTTTTTTTTTCTATGAAATATTTTAAATAAGCTTATTTATTTTTACTGTCTAATTTTTTATTTATAAATAGTTATTCACAATATATTTTTCTTTTGCAATTTAACAAACCTAATTTCTTAATAGTTATCAATGTTTCGCAACTGCGACTATGATTCCTTTTATTATTTAATAAAAATCACCAAAGCTTAACACCAAAATTGTCGAAATCTCGAAAAAACTCTCATGAATTATTTTTTTTATCAGAATGTTTGTTAAGTATGTAAACTAATATGAAATACGAAGAATAAAGTAAGTTATTAAATTATATTATTGGATATATTTATGAATACAGTAATTCTACAAATGAAAATTTAAAATGTTTATTTTTCGTAGCTGGGCTTCTCGAGGCAGCTATTCAAAGGGTCGCAGATTAGCTTATTTTAAAAACCGGAAATAGTTTCAAAATTAGCACTACGGGATTATTAAAATAGAAGGTAAAAATAAATTTTTCTATAAAATTAGCAAGTCGCAAGTATTTTACCTTCCTCAATAAATGAACTCCCAAATGTGAGATCGGTGAGTTCGATGTCTTTTTTTTCAACTCTAACTGGTGGAAAAGAATTTTTTTTTTGAATCGGTGAATTTGAGAACTTCTAATACAATTTGACAAACTACTACAGATAAGAGAAGGTAAATTAGCAGTACAGTCTTCTGATAAGATAAAATTGTTGTCCGATTTTTGTAATCTGATGTCATCCGTTGAAAAGTTGATACTATGTTGTCTGTTGTTAAATTATCATATTTTAAACTGGTTAAGAGAGAGGGGTCTTCTGGTATGATTTTCTTCTGCCGGCCAACGCAACGTCTTTTTTTCGTCAGTCAGCAATTTGAAAACAAGAATTATATCCAAGGTCAGCATTGCGGAATCAGTAAGGTAAGAAAGTTCTTTTTCCTGGGAAAAAAAGCTAGCAAGTATTCCCCTTTCCTCAATAAATAAACCTGAGATATCTGCATTATTGCCATAAGATGTCAGTGTGGTAGGCGATATTTCGTGTTAGTAATGGAATTGTTATGTTCGAATGAGTGAATGTGACAGTTTCATTTAGCTTTTTGGGTCGATTCTATAGATGTTTCCTACTTTATTGTCTTGACAATGTCTCCTAAGGAAATCTAAGACGAGTGGCCAAATCAGTTTTACTCTACATTTATTATCTTGATTCATTACATTCTTTAATCTGACAAAAAGATAGGAAAATAAATAGCTGGGCAACTCCGTGAAAACAAATAATGTAAAATAATATGCCAGTAAGTGCAGACTTTTCTTCATGAGAGTGGATTAATCCTTTTCCCTTTATTTCTTACAGAAAAGTTCGGAAAGTCCTGTTTAGTATACCGAGAACTTGAAACGGAGTAACGACGTATACCAAGGTATCCTTATATATTATAAAGAAATTAAATAAAATAAATAAGAAAATATCTTAATTAAATAATAATTCCTTTCTTGCAATTTTATCCTTATAAATTATTGAATTTATTAGAATATCAATCATTTTATAATATTCTTTAGATTATTTAATAGCTGATGCTTTTACATTATTCAATCATAATTTGGAGTAAATGGGTATGGGGGAATTGAATCATAAAATGGCTCTATTGCAAAGTACTTTCCTCTGTTCCTCAAATATTTCGCACTCATTATTTCTGAATGGGGCCAGCATCTTTGCTTGATCTTGCCGACATCTTGGCAGTTTTACACCATTCTCTACTAACCTCAAAGGAAAACCTTCTGGGCCTATGGCAGGTCATCACGTGTGCAGACAAGGGAGCTTTATGTGGGCTTCTTTTGTCAGGTTTTTGAATTGAATTACCACAGTTTGGGAACTCCATCCACTATCCGTCATTATGCTTCAGGCTAAAGTATTGGGTTTAAGATAATTTTGAAAAATCAATTACTCCAATTATCGTGCTTATAAGAATTATATCCTTTAACTTAAAAAAATCTTCGCTTACTTGCAAAATAAAGTTGAACAAAAGAAAATTAACGATTAGTATCATTTGTTTATGAAAATTACCCTTACGATTAATGTCATTTGTTTATCTTGTTCCGTTGTAACGAAAAACATTCCTCTTATCAAAAAAAAAATCTAACTTGACAGGATTTTACCTTTTCTATTTAATTTTATTATTTTAATTATTTTAACTTTTCTATGCTGTTATTTAATTAAAAAAACTATGAATTCAAAATATTGAAAAATACACATAAAAACAGGTATACATTTTATGCGGCAACATTTGCATAAGGTTATTGACATCAAGAACAGCAAAATTATCACTAACATCTTTTAGTCAATCGAAATGAACATACTTAAAATATACCCCTGTTTTTTACCAAATCTCAGAAATCTGTAAAAATAGCCTTCTTTACCGGATACCGATAATTTCAGTTTTCTTTGTGAAAGTGTTTTTAATTCTGAATGTATGCATTTTTTCCATTGACACAAAACATTGTCAAACATTATTGAAATAAATATCGGCAAAAAAATGTTTTATTTAATTATGTTTAATCATATTACCCTTTAAATTATGCGATCTATCTCATTTTTAAATTTATAATATCTTAACCAATGTAAACGCAAAAATCTAGAAACATTCCAAAAAAATCTTTATGTGATTTTTATCACCTATGAATCTTCTTCACATTGGCACATCAGCCCCATGGTGGGCTTAGGCAATCTGCTTACTGACAAATGTTTTCTTTTTTACAGGATAGGGTTATCAACCCTACGACTAACAGTCATATTAAAAGTGGATTCCGAACCTCTACAAACACCCATGGAACCGCCGGGGCCGAACCCTAAGCCTGTAGGACCGAGCTCCAGAGCATTAGTAAATCGGTCATCAGGCATCCTTTGAAAGCTACTGACCATTCATTTTCTTTCTTTCTTTCCATCTTTTTTAACGATTTCATACAGATTTATCAGACGAAGAAAATAATGAACTGCAATCAATATGACAGAAGCAAAGTACGTATGCAATGCGAACTTCATTAAGCAGCAATTTGATATCAAAAATATAAAGCCTTTCTCAATGTTCTTTGTAGTAAAAAAAAAAAAAAAAATACATCAAGTTGATGTATTTGAAAATTATTATTGATGTATTTCCAAGGATTATTGTAATAAATATGTTTTTAAAATAGTAAGTTTTCAAGGGATAAGTTCTTTAGCGAATCGGGACACGAAAATCCAGAAACATCCCAAAAATTGAGTAACTTTATGCGACTTTTATCACCTATGAATTTTAAAAGCTACTGACTATTAAAATTTTCTTTACATATTTTTTTTTTCAAACTATGTCTCCCAAAATTTCTTCCAATAAACATAAGAACTTTTTTATTGCCGTACAACTGCACTTTCCCGTTTCCTCGAAAAACTATGTATTTTCATGATCCTTCTCTTCGCATTTTTTTTTATGGCCATCGTAAAAATGAGTCCCAAATATAAAAATCCAACATCCGAATGTATAAGGTCCACCATAAATGAACGATTCGAATTTAGAAGGCCTTAAAATATAAGCTCCTCGTCAGAATATCCTGTTTATTCATATTATAAAAACTCATTGGGCCAAAGAAGGGGAAAATGAAAGATAAGCAAGCTCATTTCCTACCAAACTTTCGGATCGTAAAATGCTTACATCTCTTCCGAGATCATAAGCCCATTTCCAAGAAATTTAGTTTTCACATATCACATTAGTCCTTTAAGGATACTGGCCAGTGCTTCACTAAAAGGATATTCCATGCAACTCCTCTGAAAGGACATTAAGAGGGCTTTTAAGAAGGGATATGTTATATTGGGTATGATGATGTTTGGTTAAAATTCTCTGCTTAAATTTATGGCAGGGTTGTTTTCAAAATGTGTGCAGATTTATGGTGGAACGGAATTTGCTTTGGTTTTAATAGTAAGAAAGAACCGAACCAAAAGACCAAACCAAATTAAAAATTGCATTATTAGATCGTATTATTGTTGAATGCTGCAGCTTTTACTATCTCTAATTAAACATTTTTTATTATATTTTTTCATTTTGATTTTTTTTTTTTTGACGTATCCAAGTATTTTAATCATAATGAAGTCGAAATTGAATTTACTAGTCATGGTTGAATTTTCCAATCGTAATTGAGTTTTCTAGTCTTTTAATATTTCATCTAACTAATGTAGACTATGTAAGAAAGGAGATTTGATAAAAATATATGTTTGGAGTTAAAAAATATCTTTTAAAAAGTAATACCGAATAGAATACATGAAAGTCAATAAAAGTATATTTATTTTAATTTTTTATTTTTTTTAATTTATTTCATGTGATCATATGTAAAATATAAGGTCTGATGGCCGAGTGACTTGTGCTCTAGCGCTTGGGGCTACTGATTTCGAGTTCGAGACCCGGTGTTGCCATAGATGTTTGTAATAGTTAGGAATACTCTTTAAGCCATAGGTCAACTAGGACCCGTACTAGGACATCCCGGACAAAGAAAACAAATCCTGTCGCGAAATCTACCTATAGTCAGTCGGCCTTGACCCACCATCGCGCTAATGCGCCAATGAAGAACAAGTTATTAATCCATTTACCTTAAAGTGATTATCCAAGGATTATTGTAATAAATAAGTTTTAAAATTGTGAGTTTTCAAGAGATAAATTCTTTAGCCACGGAAAATCCAGAAACATCCCAAAAATTCCGTAATTTAAAGCGATTTTTATCACCTATGGATTTTAAAAGCCACTGACCACTAAAATTTCCTTTATATCTTTTTTTTTTTTTTTCAAACTATGTCACGCAAAATTTCTTCCAATAAACATAAGAACTTTTTATTGCTGTACAACTGCACTTTCCCGTTTCCTTGTCCCAAACTATGTATTTTCAGCACCCATGATCCCAAAATCCTTCTCTTCACATTTTTTTTTTTACGGCCATCGTAAAAATGATTCCCAAATATAAAAATCCAACATCCGAATGTATAAGGTCCACCATAAATGAACGATTCGAATTTAGAAGGCCTTAAAATATAAGCTCCTCGTCAAAATATCCTGTTTATTCATATTATAAAAAACTCATTGGGCCAAAGAAGGGGAACAAAATGAAAGATAAGCAAGAGCTTTTCCTACCAAACTTTTCGTAAAAGATCTCTTCCGAGATCATAAGCCCATTTCCAAAAATGTTTCCACATATCACATTAGTCTCGGATCGAGATCTCACTCAAAGAACCTTTCCACTCAACCTCTGAAAGGACATTAAGAGGGCTTTTAAGAAAGAAAATTGTGTAGATGAGTCGTTAAAATTCTCTTAAATTTATCAGGGTTGATTTCAAAATGTGTGCAGATTTATGGTGGAACGGAATTTGCTTTTGTTTTAATGGAAAGAAAGAACCCAACCAAAAGACTAAACCAAATCAAAAACTGCCATTAATATATCATATTATTGTTGAATACTGAAGCTTTTTATGGCTATCTTTTTCGTTTTGTTTTTCAAATCAAAAATGCATTAATATATCATATTAGCTCACACTCTCCCTATATATATTTTGTTCAAATTTTCAATCGTTCATAAAATACTTTTATTCATCCACTCAAGTTCAAATACATTTTTTTTAAACTTGCAGTGTGTGACACGATGTTAATACAGTTTTTTCAAATATTGATTAATTAATTAAATTTAATTAATTAATTTTAATTTTATATGGGAGAAAAAAATTTTCTCATAAGATATTTAGCAGGATATAAATTTCGTAATAAATACCGTCAGTAACGAAGTGTGTAGATTGCTGAAAAAAATTTCTTTTCAGATTCTTTTTTTCATTCTGGGTTCTAGTCTGAATCAAGAAGGGAACAAAATCGAAAATGAAGCATGTGAAAAATTAGTGAGAGAGATGGAAAGTATGTATGTGAGACAGAGAATTTTTTCTAACTTAAAGAAATGAATAAAAATTATTTATAAAGGACTTTATACAATATAGTAAAAAAAAAAAGTAGGAATTGACTTTAAAAAAAAAATTTTTTATATTAAACTCATGTTTGTGAAAATTGCAACACCATGAAGGAATCATCATAATTGAATGAAATTTAATACACAGTTGAGTGGTAGGGGTACAAATAAATGATTAAATGTTCAAAGCAAACAAACAATAACAAGAGATCGGAATCAGTATTTTGTGTAGCCACCACGAGCACAATAAGTGCTGCTACACGACGTGGCATGGAGTCAAACAAATTTTGAATGTTTGCCTGAGGAAGAGCATTCCATATTGTTTGAAAGCGCCCCAAAGTTCGTCTGCAGAAGCAACAGGACGAGGATCACGAACGAGACGCCGACCAACGAAATCCCACACATGTTCAATCAGCCACCTATCCGGGGAATACGCAGGCCAAGGAAGAAGATGTACCTGCCGCGTTGCAAAGAAGGATTGAATAGTCCTAGCGATATGAGGGTGGGCATTGTCCTGTTGAAATACAGCGCCTGTCAAGCTTTGAAGGAAGGGAACAGCTTGAGGCTGAAGAACTTCACTGATGTACCGGTTGCTGTTCAGATTGCCCACAATTCTTAGCAATTGAGATCGTCCATGATATGCTATGGCACCCCAGACCATAACTCCGGGTGTTTGTCCACTGTGGCGTTCGATAATGCACTCCGGAAGGTGGCGTTCACCGACATAGCGTCTGACACGAATGCGGCCATCATGGTACCACAAATTAAAGCGGGATTCGTCAGAAAACACGACATACTGCCAATCAGCACTCCAGTCTCTATGCTGAGTGGCCCATTGTAGCCGCAGGCGGCGATGGTTTAGCGTGAGAGGAATCCTGTATAAAGGAGTCCTTGTGCGCAGTCCACGCTGCAGCAGACGTCTACGAATTGAGGAAGCACACAATGAAACACCTGTAGCTACTGACCACTGTGCTGCCAATTGTCCAGAGGAAGCTGTACGGTCCGTCAGCGCCATGCGGACCAGGTGTCTATCATCGCGAGCTGACGTCACATTTCGGGGTCCACTCCCGGAGTTGTCCGACACTCGTCCGTCCACTGCTTCCAAAGACGCATCACTGTGCTGCTGTTACGCTGCACACGAGCGGCTAGGATAAGACAATCCAGCTTCACGAAGGCCGATGATTCTCCCCCCGTTCAAACTCGCTCTCTTTCGTCGAAGAGGCATAAGTAACGATTGAGCTAACGTTTACCACTAGCAGATAACCACCGATATCCATACACGCCTCGCTACAGCCGTCTATTTATTCGGATCCATCCGCCGTTCAGAGGGCGCTGCTCAGCATACGCATGCGCTACAGATTTGAAATTCTAATCACTTGCATATCATGTGCTAATTTGCATTTCCTGAAAATTTCAGCTCACTAGCGCAAGTCCTTCATGGTGTTGTAATTTTCACAAACATGAGTTTTTTCTTTTTTGGAAGTATCCAAGTCTTCTAAGCATAGTGAAGTCGAAATTGAGTCTACTAGTCGTAGTTGTATCTAGTCGTAATTGAGCTTTCTAGTTTTATTCTAATCTTAGCTCAATCTACGAGTCGTATAGTATTCATAGTCTTTTAATATATCTAACAGAGGTAGGCTATGCAAAAAAGGATTTTTAATTAAAAATATGTTTTTAAAAGTTAAAATAGAATCTTCGAAAGCGTTATACCAAATAGGATAAATAAAAATTTATAAAAATACATTTAATTTTTATTCTTTTTTAAATATATTTCATATGAGCATATGGCTGAGTGACTAGCTTTCTGGAGTTTATTTCTAAGTGTTTCTGACTCAAATCCCGAATATTTCTAGTCGTTCGTAATCCACTTTAAACCGTTGGTCACGGTTTAATATGACTGTTCAGCGTAGGGCTGACAGCCCAACCCCATAAAAAAAAAACATATCCTAACTCGAATTTTTCTGCCAGGAGGCAGACAGCCTTGACCCACCATCGGGTGTTTTACCAATGAGGAAGAAGTTATTAATATATTTACCTTAAAGTGTTTTTCCAAGGATTATTGTAATCAATTAGATTTCAAAATTGTAAGTTTACAAGAGATAAATTCTTTAGCCAACGGAAATCCGGAAACATCCCAAAAATTGCGAAACTATATGCGATTTTTATCACCTATGAATTTTAAGAGCTATTGACTGTTAAAATTTTCTTTACATCTTTTTTTTTTCCAAACTATGTCGCGCAAAATTTCTTCCAATAAACATAAGAACTTTTTTATTGCCGTACAACAGCACTTTCCCGTTTCCTTGTCAGAAACTATGTATTTTCAGAACCCAAGATCCCAAAATCCTTCTCTTCTTCGCATTTTTTATGGCCATCGTAAAAATGAGTCCCAAATATAAAAATCCAATATCCGGAATGTATGAGCTCCACCATAAATGAACGATTCGAATTTAGAAGGCCTTAAAATATAAGCTCCTCGTTAGAATATCCTGTTTATTCATATTATAAAAAAACTTATTGGACCGAAGAAGGGGAAAAATGAAAGATAAGCAAGCTCCTTCCTACCAAACTTTCGTATCGTAAAAATGCTTCCATCTCTTCAGAGATCTTAAGCCCATTTCCAGAAAACGGAGTTTCCACATATCATATTAGTCCTTTAAGGATACTATATAGTGCATCACTAAAAGGATGTTTCATGCAACTCCACTGAAAGGACATTAAGAGGGTTTTTAAGAATTGTTATGTTACATTGGATAGATGATGTTTCGTTAAAATATTATCTTAAATTTACGGCAGGGTTGTTTTCAAAATGGGTGCAGATTTTTGGTGGAACGGATTTTGTTTTTGTTTTTTAATAGTAAGAAAGAACAGAACCGAAACATCAAACTAAATAAAAAACTGCATTTATGTGTCATATTATTGTTGAATGCTGCAGCTTTTAATATATCTAATTATGTATTTTTATTCTATTTTTTTCTCGGACCTATCCAAGTCTCCTAATCATAGTACATTCGAAATTGAGTCTACTGGTCGTAGTTGAAACTTTTTTTCTAGTACAGCTGGCAAATACTTAGACAGTTTTCTTTATGCCATAAGCAATGGGTGCACCAATGTTACTCATTTAACACTACCCACGGAAGCATATATAGCTTAAAGATACACGACATGAGTAACACTACCCCTGCAACGCTCTACGATCCTATTAGACCGGGACCTACGATTTAAAGTGATTCCGAACCACTACAAACATCCATGGCAGACGGTCCAATAGGACGTTTGGGCGTAGGGCTAATAGCCCTACCCCGTAAAAGGAAAACATCTCCTGCCTCGAAATCTACCAATAGTCAGGTGGTCTTAACCCACCATAGAACTGATGCGCCAGTGAAGAAGTTATTAATCTATTTAAATTAAGTTGATTTTCCAAGGATTTATAGTAATTAATAAGTTTTCAAGACATAAATTCTTTAACCAATAGAAACACGGAAAATCTAAAAACATCCCAAAAAATTGAGTAACTTTATGTGATTTTTATCACCTATGAATTTTAAAAGATACTGGCCATTAAAACTTTCTTTACATATTTTTTTCAAACTATGTCTCGCAAAAATTTCTTCCAATGAACATAAGAACTTTTTTATTGCCGTACAACTGCACTTTCCGTTTCCGTGTCAGAAACTATGTATTTTCAGCACCCAAGATCCCCAAATCCCTCTTCTTCGCATTTTTTTATGACCATCGTAAAAATGAGTCTCAAATATAAAAATCCAACAACCGGAATGTATAAAGTCCACCATAAATGAACGATTCGAATTTCAGAAGGCCTTAAAATATAAGCTCCTCGTCAGAATATCCTGTTTATTCATATTATAAAAAATTTATTGGGCCAAAGAAGAAGGAAAAAAATGAAAGATAAACAAGCTCCTTCCTACCAAACTTTCGGATCGTAAAAATGCTTGCATCTCTTCCGAGATCTTAAGCCCATTTCAGAAAATGGAGTTTTCACATATCATATTAGTCCTTTAACGATACTGGCCAGTACATCACTAAAAGGATATTTCATGCAGCTCTTCTGAAAGGACATTAGCAGGGCTTTTAAGAATGGTTATGTTATATTGGGTAGATGATGTATCATTGAAATTCTCTGCGAAATTTACGGCGGGTTGTTTTCAAAATGTGCGCAGATTTATAGTGGAACTGAATTTGCTTTTGTTTTAATGGTAAGAAAGAACCAATACAAATCAAAAACTACATTAATATATATTATTGTTGAATACTGAAGCTTTTTTACTATATTTTTGTATTTTTGCTTTTTATTGACGTATCCAAGTCTTCTAATCATAGTGAAGGCAAAATTTAGACTATTAGTCATAGTTTAGTTTTCTAATCGTAATTGAGTTGTCTAGTTTTATTTTAGTCTTTGCTGAATCTTTTGGTCGTATTGTACGACCTTTGATATACACTGAAGTGACAAAAGTCATGGGATACCTCTTAATATCGTGTCGGCCCTCCTTTCGCCCGGCGAAGTGCAGCAACTCGACGTGGCATGGACTCAACAAGTCGTTGGAAGTCTTCTGCAGGAATATTGAGCCATGCTGTCTCGATAGACGTCCATAATTGTGAAAGCGTTGATGGTGCATGAATTTAGTGGCACGAACAGACCTCTCGATGATGTCCCATAAATGCTCGATGGGGTTCATGTCGGGTGACCTAGGTGGCCAGATCATTCGTTGGAATTGTCCAGAATGTTCTTCAAACCAATCGCGAACAGTTGTGGCCAGGTGACATGGCGCATTGTCATCCATAAAAATCCATCGTTGTTTGGGTACATGAAGTCCATGAATGGCTGCAAGTGATCTCCAAGTAGCTGAACATAAGCATTTCCAGTCATTGTTCGGTCCAGTCGCACCAGAGGACCACGTGCATTCCATGAAAAAACAGCCCACACCATTACGGAGCCACCACCAGCTTGAACAGTGCCTTGCTGACAGTTTGGGTCCATGGCTTCGTGGGGTCTGCGCACACTCGAACCCTACCATCAGCTCTTACCAACTGAAATCTTGACTCATCGGACCAGGCCACGGTTTTCCATTCATCTAGGGACCAACCGATATGCTCACGTGCCCACGAGAGTCGCTGCAAGCGATGTCGTTCTGTCAGTAAAGGCACTCGAGTCGGTCTTCTGCTGGAGTAGCCCAAGAAAGAGAAATTTCTCCGCACAGTTCTAACAGACAAGTCCCTTGTACGTCCCAGATGGATTTCTGCGGTTATTTGACGCAGTGTTGCTTGTCTGTTAGAATTTACGACTCTTTGCAGACGTCGCCGGTCTCGGTCGTTAAGTGCAGGCGGTCGACCACTGCGCTGTCCATGGTGGGATGTTATGCCTGAAATTTCATACTCTCGGCACACTCTTGACACAGTGGATCTGGGAATGTTGAATTGCCTAACGATTTCCGAAATGGCATGACCATGCGTCTAGCTCCAACTAACATTCCGCGTTCAAAGTCTTTTAATTCCCGTCGTGCGGTCATCATCACGTCAAAACCTCTTCACATGAATAACTTGAACAGAAATGAAAGCACTGCGCATTTATACCTGTTCTACGCGATGCTACTGCCATCTGAAAATTTGCATATTGCTATCCCATGACTTTTGTCACTTCAGTGTATCTAACGGAGGTAGACTATGTAAGAAAAAGAAGTCTAATTAAAAACGTGTGTTTAAGAGTTAAAATTAGTGTCTTCTAAAGAGTTATACTAAATCGAGTAAATAAAATCATATACAAATATATTTAATTTTTATTTTTTAAAACATATTTCATAGGAGCATATGTAAAAAAGGGGTCTGTTTGCCGAGTGACTAGCGCTCTGACATTTGGTGCTACAGGTTTCAGGTTCAAGTCTCGTAGGTGCCATTGATATCTGCTGTTCCTCGAAATCCACTTTAAGCCGTAGGTCCCAGTTCAATAGGACTTTTGGGCGTAGGGCTGACAACCTTATCCTGTAAAAAGAAAACGTGTCCTGTCTCGAAATCTACCAATAGGCAGAAAGCCTTGGTCCACCATGTGGCTGTTGCGCCATTGAAGAAGAAGAATATGTGTAAATATTTAAAAAATTAATGATTTATGAATTTGTCCAGATTGAGTTCATACATTCATTAAGTAAATCATTTTACTACTTAAAACTGGCCACTTTTACTATTTCTTATTATACATTTTCATACTATTTTGTTTTTCCTCTATTTGGACTTCCATCTGTCTCTAGTTAATCAAGTAATAGTCTAATTACAGTCCTCCTATTCGTTCAGGTATAATTTTCGAAATTGTGAAAAATTAATCAGTGAATCAATGCACATATATTTCCGAGTACTAATTTTCTTTTTCTTGTCGATTTGCCTAAATTTAAATTTTGCATATAAAGAATCTCATAAAATCTGGTAACATCAATATTTACATCTTATACTCAGTGTAGTACTTGATATTGATGATAAAATAAGAAAAACATTGATTTCGAGTGGAATTCAACGAATCCACAACTTAAAAAGATGAAGCGATATCAGCGATCATCAACACATAGAAACGGAGCTCTATTTAGAGAAGTCAATTTTAGACTGACAGTAGATCCCGTTTCTCTCCATATGAACGTATGTTCAGAATAAGTGGTCACTATAAAACCGGGGCTTTTCAGTGAATAGACCATTATTTTTGTGGTCCAAAGTCTTTAAACCATGCTAAGCATGTAGTCGTGTGGAAAAAGAATGAGTAGAATGGAAACAGAAGTATGTCTTGTAAACATGCTTCTTTCATGTAGCCTTTTCGAAATATTAATCCTCAAAATTCGAGTTCCTGTCACTCCATGGAGGTCAAGAAACAGCTGCCATGACCTGGTTTCGCTTCCGTTACACTTTCCCTGATGTACAAATATTGATGTTCCTTGGTCGTTGAATGGCCTGAACCAGACATTCTATCAACACATTTTTATGAAACTGCTTCCAGGAATTTAAACTCGATGCTGGAATTTGTATAAGTCTCAGGAAATTTACATCTGAACTATTTTTTATTGAATATTGTTGGAACGGAATTCGGTATTATTTTATAGAAAGTTCGTATATATATATACGTGCTCCACTGATGTATCTCTCGAACACCAACTGATGATGAGGAAAGTATTTCATGTCTCTTTGAAAGATGGTCTGCTTCCAGTTCGATTTTCCACTTCATGCCAAATTCAAAATTTTGGTGGTTATCTGCATTTTTTTTTTTCTTTTTATCCATGGGTATCCAATGGGTATTGTTTTCTGTAACGACCTGAAATGTTGTCCGATCCGAAACAAAGTTATGCCAAAAAAGGAAACAATGGAAATTGGAAGCAATGTTGACAACAATGGAAGACAATGTTAAAGCGCATGATCGTGGAAGAAAAAGAATCCGAAGAACGAAAAGAATACGAGAAGCCTGAAACTCGTGCCTGCCAAAATGCCCTTCAACGGGAGCGTCGAACTCTCAAGCGTCAACAGGCTATCAACCCTCGCGATGACAATATTAAACACACGAAATGTGTTCAAACTCCTTCTCTTTACTCTCCCTCCTGTTCTTGTCCTCTCAAGGATACTTTTAATTCGTCCTCTTCAGTTACTCCTTCCTGCTCCCATTGCTTCTTGAACAATACTCATTCCGATTTAAACGACTACTCTCATGAGAAACAGTGGCTCAAAGTCGAAGAACGTTTCTTTAAGTCAAATTGCAATAATTTTCTCTGTCAACTTGGATGAAGCTGACTTTTGTAAAACGTGCAACGATCATATTCATAAATGCAACGTTCCAAATCTTGCGGCCAATTATGGCTTTCGATATCTGAAACAACCCTCCTGTTTGTCTGAGTTGAATGACTTGGAAGAGCGTCTCGTTGCTCTTCGTATCACTTTCATGCAAATACGAGCTTGGTCGGGATCGTTAATATGGTATCAAGGGATCCGTTACGAACGTTCCTAACGACTTGCACAAATCGGTCGACTGTCTTCCTCGCAATGTAAACGATTCAGCCACTATCTACTTGAAATTGAAGAAACGTCTCTCTTTAAAATCGCACTTTATGTATCAATGCGTTAATCCCAATCGTGTTTACAATGCGGCTTTGTATCTAACGAACAAGCCTTTATACCAATCACAAAACGTTAATATCGATTTGGAATGGCTCGAAAAATTTCGAACAGAATCGTTTCCTGAAGGTTCAAATGCTTTCGCTGACCTGAATCTTGTCTCTTCGGAAGAGAACGATGAGTCTGATATAAACGACGATGATTATGACGACCCATTTCGTAAATCCCGCTCCAGCCGAGACGGTCATTAATAAACTCAATACCATCATTGATGCTGGATTGGCATTAGCACCTGGTGAAGACCAAATGCCTCTGTCAGTATTGTGTTTGATGATCGTGCAGAAGAGCTCTCTTACCCAAGAATCTACTGTGGTGATATGCGTCGTTTTACGAGAAAGAAACCTCCCACCTACTCAGAGATTGTTAAATCTGAATTGAAACGTTATGATCGTCGAGATGCTACACCTCAAAAATTTTGTAAAACCATCAAAAAAATTTACATAAACTTCTTTTAAAGTATACAAATTTGTCTTCGAAACAAAATTCCTACCGATTCCTCTTTGACCGCGCAACAAGTTCAAGACCAACAATGTTTATGTCAACTCTTTTACAAAAATCAGGCATACAAGTTCATGAAGACGATCAAAAGCAGTCTTGCTCACTGGGAAAACGAAAAAAAATCGCGCGTGTGCTCAAATCCGACAATTTGGTATGCCAACACTCTTTTTGACATTGTCTGCTGCCATTTCATGCACAATTAATACAAATACAAAAAATTAAAACACCAAAAATGCAGATACCCATGGGTAAACTGTACATCGGCATTAGACGATTACAATATTTTTAATTATTTTTAATTTCACCGAATATAGCAAAAAAACACGGTGTTCTAAAAACTGTTCCTCTATCTTAACCACCCACACTTAAAAAAGTACGGCGCATTTATAATATTAGAGATTTCTCTTTTCTTGAAGCCTTCAGTCTTTTCAGTTAGTTTACTATTTTTTGGGAAAATACAGAAAATATACAACTTCTCTTAATTTTGGATGTGTAATCTCTTCAAAAATTCTGTAATAAATTCACAGAAAAATAGCAATAAATACATAAAAATAAACCTTATTATTTCAACATATATTTCTTAAAGGCGTTTATATAAAAACAAAATAAATAATGCCGTTAATCATGACAAATTTAATCTAATGCACTCTCATGAAAGGTTGACTAATTTTCGCGTGTGTTTTTAAAAATTGAATCTTGATGAACTATATCACATAAATTTTTTCACGTATAAAACTAATTGTTATTAAAGTTGAAAATTGTATTGAATTATATTGAAAATCTACTTTTACCAATCTTGTTCATTTTAATTTTATTTTATTGAGCAAAAAAATCCACTTAGGAGAAACCATCACGAGCATTGATAGCATAATATTACATAAATTCTTAGAATAAATTATTTTTAAAAATATATTTATTCTTTTATTTTCAATCATTTTGAATTTTGTCATTTTGACAACATTAAAAACAGCTTTGTTAGTATAATGTTAAATGCTACACTGTAACCATGCCTTCTTCTAATTACTGGTTAGAGCACCACCCTGTGCCGTTCAGGAATAAATGGTCAGTTGGTCTACAGACTCTCACCTGGTGAGGAAATATATTTTGCGCCCCCTGCACGTATCCGAGTTTCGGGTTTTCGGCTTAGAAGTGGAATCTATCACGAATCTATAATTATCTTTCTTTACATATTGTATATCTCTGATTGTATATGTGCGATGTTTGTGCGCGTTTAAATGAAACTGTAAATTCTCCAGTATGTGTTACAAGTATCTCAACCCAACCACACAAAATCTGGTTGCTCTGAACACTACAGCACTAACCTTTTTCAACACATTTACTAATCAAAAATATGTTTTTAATTAAAATTTTTGTAAATACGATGTAATAATTTGTTAAGTGGAGAACCTAATTTACTACTGATATGGAAAATTTGTTGCAAGTTCAGCGCAAATCAGATTGTCTCTGGAGGTCTTATCATTGAGGAAATTTTTGCTGTACACGATGCTGAACAAATACAGGTAAGTAGATAATAAAAAATAATATTTAGTTGATAGCTGTAATTTTTTTTACTTAGCAACTGATATCACGTGGCGTTGCCTAAATTCTGAAAAATTATAATTTTTTTTTTTTTTTTTTAAATACAATTTAAAAATGTATCAGCAAAAAAGTACAAAAAAATATCTATATCCGGATTAAATATGAATATTATTGCATAAAATTTTATTTTTTTAGATGATAGGACGCTTAATCGAATTTTCGCTTAATGATATATTTTACTATCAGATTTTTAATGTAAAACAATTATTTAAAATTAAAAAAAAAAACGGATTTAAAAGAAATTAAATAAGCCTTAAGAAAATCTAAGAAAAATATAATCTTTCTTCTATCAAACATTTCTTATATTTGCCGACAGATGGCACCATGAAATAAACGCATATGCTTGAATTTTATATGATGAATAATTTTTTTTTATTCAAAATAATTCTAAAAATCATACAATTACTATTTTTTAATAAATTGTTGTCCATATTCTTAAAAATATTTTTAAAAATAAAATTAAATTTTCCTTCTGATGAGAATTAAACTATTTATATAGATGGCTATATTATATTCTAATGTGTTGTTATAAATTTGATAGACTGTTTAAAATATTTATGTGAATAAAATATAGTATTTACCAGTAATTAAAACATCATTAAAACATTAAAATTATAACGAAATCACGTACTTTTTTTTATAATTAATCGTGCAAAACAGTCTTAACTATTGAACACTAACGGTAGAATTTTGGAAACTAGAATCTGAAAAATTTTTATTTATTTTAATTTTTAAAGCATTTGTAATTTATTATGGGTAACAAAATAAATAGAATCCGTTATTTTTTTCTTTAATTTTCATACTATTTCAAATTTTTGTAAAATATTTAATATTAAATATTAAATATTAAAAAGAGAAATTTTAACTAAATTTTCCGAGAATACTACTTGATTTATTTAATTTTCAAAGAGAAAAATATTTTGTATATATTTAATCAAACAAATAAAAAATTATGATTTAAAACGAAAAAAAATTGCTTATCTTAACTATCGGAATGTTAAGCTGATAAAATAATTTGCTTCGTCGCACTATTTCAAAAATAAAAGATACAATTTTTAAGGAATTACACTTTTTTAAATTATTTAGTAATGGTTTAAATAATGCATGTCTTTTAATATTTATAATAATGCCATGAGTGGTAAAAAAATATCTTCATAAAATATTTAGTTTTGTAAAATTTGTAAATTAATTCAAGCATAAATATCTCAATGTATGAATAAATAGGTTTGGAAAGTGAAACCCTTTATTATAATGTTACATAATAAAAACGTAAAAAATTGCTTAATTTCATATTAAAAATGTCCAAAGACAAATATATGTGTTATTGAAAACCCAGCATTCACATATCATCATTCAATAAATTCACCACATAAATTCTATGAGGTTATGTTAAATCCAGATTGAATACACAACTGCATGATTTTTTTTTTTACCTAAAAATGAATTAAATAATTTTATTGCTATTTTATTCTTGAAAATTTTCTTTTTTAAATTCAATCATTTTACTTTTAACCTGAACATTTTAGAATGTAAAATTTATCAGTTGAGTTTGATAAAAATTTCTTATTTTTATTGGGATAAAAAATAGTTTTTTAATAATTTCAGATTTATAATTGTTTTATAATATTTTTTTAATTTAATTTTAATTTTGTTTATTTTTTTTAAAAATTTAATAATAATTTTAATTTTAATTTTTAAATATTGACAAATTTATTTAACGATGTCCAAAGCAATAAATATTATCTCAAATGAAATTTTCAATATAAAAATATGAGATAATTTTCAGAACCAACAACATAAGAACTTGTGAGCAGATTATGTTTCATACAAAATATACTTATAGTAAGTTTTCAAATATCATTTAAACTGTTAAACTAATTGGAAACGTAACAACGATATTAAAAAAATTAAGAGCCAGAATAGTGAAATATTTAGGTTTTTTTTTTTTTCATGTATTGTTATTTCAGATTTCAAATATTATCATTTAATATTCACCTTAAAAATAGCATGCTTGTTACCCATCCAATGATAATATTTTAAAAAAGATGAATTTATCTTATCAGCAGACTGATAAATTAAATTGAACGTAACTTCAATATCCAAAGTACGGGAAGGAAGCTAACAATCTAGGTTTTTTTTTTTTTTTTTTTTTTTTTTTATGTGAATGTTTACTCAAATAGAAAATGATTATGGTTGTCCAATCACATGTTAATCTAAATCATATGTTATTGTCCATATTAAACAAATAAAAAAAATGAAATGCTATTTGAACTAATTTAAAAAGATAATTCTTTTTCGATCTACGTTATCTTAAATATCGCTGGAAATAAAATATCCTACAATAATCTCTACGATAGGTGGCCTGATGACCGAATGGCTAGCGCTCTGGCGTTCGGTACCACAGGTATCGGGTTCAAATCCCGGCCTTTGCCATGGGTGTTTGTAGTGGTGTTCGAAATCCACTTTAAGCCGTAGGTCCCGGTCCTAATAGGGATCGTAGAGCGCTGCGGGGGCATTGTTACTCCGAGTCCGTGGCTTACCATCAAGTTACGCGAGTCCCCTGGGTAATGAAAGTGAGTAACATCAGCGCAGCTCTTATGGCGAAGATCACAGTCTATTTGCCAGTTGCATTAGAAGAAGTCTCTATGATAGGATTCCCACTGGAACATCGATTCAGAACATTTTTCTCAGGCCAAGCTGAATTTCGCTAGCCAAGGTCCACTTCCTGTGAGAAGCGACGTTTATGAACAGTACTTTTGCATAAAATTCTGATATAAATAAAGTCTTACACTTGTTATTATTCTAGGTTCAGAATACAAGGCAATAAATTTATCATTTTAAAAATCAAAATCAAAGTTTCTCGTTTGCTTTTTTGCTTGCCTAAATTTCATTCGTGGACAGATAGAATTATCTTTGAGTGACATCGTGAACAATGTTCGAGATGTCTTTACATGAAGGTAAAAATGGCCCATTGGAACAAATTTTGAATCGTGCATTTGAACTGTTTGTATCAAATCTTGAAGAAGACAGCTTGAGCACTGTCCGGAACGAGTTCAACAAGAATTAGTTGATGTTATAAAAGATTTGATGCACCAAAAACTATAGAAATTTTAGAAGCAATACTGTGTACCAGTGTTTGTATTTTATAAATAATAGGAAAACTATTCAACATACCTGGAGATGGTAGACCCTTGGCAATTCTTTCTCTAAAAAAAAAAAAACGATTTGTTAATTTATGACGGTTTAGAAACATACTTTTAAATCGATTTATTAAATGATAATATAGCCCGACTCATGACTCAGTGGCAACGTGCGCCTCTCATGAGCATTAGGACTGAGTTCAAACCACTGACGGCTTTATTGTAAACACTCTTTCAAAAAACCAAGGGACTCGATGGCTTTGGTATGTTCAGCATCTTGCCTCGTTAGCCAGGCTACCTGGTGGGAGTTTCCTGGTTTTCTCCATACATACGATTTCTCCCAGGCACTGCCCTCCTGTCCCTGCACTGTCAAGTCCTGCAGGCACTGCCCTCCTGCTTCAGGATCATTGAGTAGATGTCAGACTTCGACCTACGGATTCTCCATCAAAACAGAAGCTCCCCTCCTCCGCTCTCCCCTCCTTCCATGAGGGAATATGACAACAGTATCAATGATAATATAAGACACACAGTTATGATATATGTATATATAGGAAAAATTATAGATATGCATTTAACAAGGAAAAGACACCTTAGGATGGAATGCGTGGACGGAATAAAGATTTGGCGAGTTTGAGATAGATTTGGCGATTTCTCACCAATGTTGGAGTAGTCTATCTTCACTGTTGGAGTAGTGTATTCCAACATCCAATGCAATCAACCTGTATTACAAGAGGTTTTGAAAAAGTTGAAGAGAGCTTCCTCATAATTATTTTGTAAATTTCATCCTTTATATAGGGTAAAAAATTTTTAAATATATGTGAAATTTATTTTTTATTAACGGGTACTTTTTTCAATTTCTATGAGTGTTTCTGTTGGTGAGCATTAAAAAAATTACAGATTTTTCCATGTTTGAATAATATAATTCAAATTATTTTTTAATTTATTATTTAAATGATATTTTATTAGCATTTTTGATGATCATATTATGGTATTGAATCCTAATATTATATACTATAGTTATTTTGTAGAGTTATTATAATTATATTAATATAATATACTTACAATAACTCTTCAAAATAACCAATTTTCAAAAGTACTCAAAAAATGATAAGTATGCTGATAACCTATAAAAAACCACTATAACATTAATAAAAGGAATTTTCTACTTTATGATCCTCATTGACCCATCAATCAATATAAGTAAACATCACTGTCAAAGCAGGTTCCAAAGCCCTCAGAGGCTTGATAAAGTGGGAAGAAAGGAAAGCTCATGAACTCATGCATTAAACTATTCAAAATACTTATTTAAAATGGAATGACTTATTTATATTTTAGACAATTTGTATTATTCTGAACTATTTACAATTATCTTACGTTTGCATACTGTTATACTTGTCAACCATCCACATTAAAAATAGTCAGATTGCTTAAACTTTAAAACGATATACTACTGTGACCAAAAAGTAAGACCAATTATTTTTTTTTTTTTCAGAAACTCTTAATTTAGTCTTCCAAATTTATTTCATCGCCTTCAAAGTAATCCCCTCCGGACACAATGCACTTATGCAACAACTTTTTCTGATCCTCAAAGCATGGTAAAAAGTCATCGGCAGCGATGGCCTTTAAACCGCGCGGCGATTCACGTTGAATCTCTTCAATCGACTTTGGTGTCCCCGGAATGGTCTTTTGAATTTAGGGAATAGTCAGAAGTTGTACGGTGCTAAATCAGGTGAATACGGTAGTTGTGGAACGATATGGGTTTCATTTTTGGCGAAAAAATCACGAAAAACCAGTGTAGTGTGAGCTGGCGCATTCAGTGTTTTCGGTACCAATCGAGATTTCACGCGTTTGAGGCCCAAAATGGAATTGACCGATCCTTTTGAAATTCCAACATTATCAGAAAGGTCTCTAATTGAAAACTGATTGAGCTTCGTCGGTTGAGGTTGATGGTCGACAGAGGGCTCTTCGTCTTCAACGCATTCTCTGTCTTCTTTGAACTGTTTATACCACTTCTAAACATTTCTTTTCGATATAGGAATGCTCACCGAATGGCTTTTGAAAAGTTCTATACGTTTCTGAAAACAAAATTTAATTCAAATTCTTTGCTCAATTAATTCAGACATTTCAAAAATCATAGGAATCAGTTTTAGCATCTCACAAAGCCAAGCATAACTCAAACACTAATGAATATTGTGACGTCAAATTTCACACAGATGTCAAGGACAGTGCCAGCAACCCAAAAAAAGAAAAAAAAAAAAATTAAATTCCATAAGCCCCGAGAATTTTAAATTTAAAATTGGTGTTACATTTTTTTTCAGCTTCACAGTAGTATATTTTAAATAAACAATTTCGTCAATTATATGACGGAACAATTATCTTTTCACCGAATAAGCTTTTATATGAAAACAAAATTTAATTCAAATTCTTTGAAATTTCAAAAATTTGTCCTTAGGTAATAAAAATACAATATTTGAAATATTTACTTTAAATTCATATATTGGTGTTTTTCAATAAACAATTTCGCAATTAAGAACTTTTTTTATACATTTAATTTTTATGGATCATTTTTCAAAAGAACTTTTTTTTTTTTCAAAATGATTTCCGTGGTTAGTTTAAATTCAGAACGTGCAAAAAAATCTCAATTTTAGACTACAATATTTTTTTTTTTTAATTTACGTTACATTTCTGATAATATAAGTTATTTTGTGAGACAATTTTGCTATAAATTATTATTTTTACATACTCTATATAGTTTAGATGTAAGGAATATTATTTAGCCTTGACATTTTAAATCAATCTTTCTAGCTCAAATATTCAAATGTTAGATATTATTTATAACTTTGAAGTCCAGCTCGTTTTTAATGTCGTAGTTCTCAAGGTTTTTGCTTTAAGATATAATGTGATTAAATGTCAGTATTGAAGAACATAATTTTAGTGAAACCTTTTATGTAACTGTTTTAAAACTTTGTAAATTTAATTGTGTGACTGACTGCTAATATTTAGAACTGTGTCTTAAAAATATAAAACATAAAATCCATGTTGTGTTTATAAATCAAACAAAACAAATATTTTAATCGACAAATCGAAAATCTTGATATAAACTTAACCTTAACATTCATCAAACTGTATAAATAAAAAAACGGCATTTAAACCGGCGAAATCCTTTTGCATTTGTTTATAAATACAAGATCAGGTTTTCAGATAAATGAATGCATTGCTTAATTATCTCTACTGTTATGTAACGTACATCTTGAAGTATATCTTGTTGACATACATAAAGAATCTATTTACATTCAGATTCGTAAACCTATATAGTAGAACGGTTTTTGACTCTGTATGAAATTTATGTTGTTCAAGTACTAGTTTTTTTTTTTTTATTTGGGGAAAGGGGGAGGGTCGCATTTTATGCATTCTTAGAAATAAATGGAGGATGAAGTTTATTAAAATTGAAAGCGTCATTCAAAACTTCATCACGTCTCTACAAAGCTGTCGTATCAGATATTGTTCTAGAACCTCTTTTAAAGTTGATGAAATGTTCCAACTTTATCAAACTTTTGTAGCCATTCAATCCGCATTCGATTATATGAGGGATAAGCTCATCGAAAATACAAGGTCAAAAAATTATCATTTGATAATTTTTGACCTTTTTTTTATTTTTTGACTATCAACTTTTTTTGTTAATAAGTCAAATCCAAAAACAGGTGCTGAAAACAAACTTTAAAAGGCATCTTCAATTTCTGCAAATTGCATAATCAAATTTCGTGATTGCCATGTTTGAGTCTCAATATCATTTATTTGAAGAATGACGAGGATGAATTATTGGACGAATAAAAGTGGGCAAGTATGATTCCTATATAGTGAGATGACTGAACACAACTTTTTTATAATTCATATATGGTGAAATATCTCTAAAATAGTATCAACTTCTGAAGTTATAGCACAGGAAAAACCCGCAACTACAATTAGAACTAGATAACTGTATTTTTGCAGCTAGCTGCAAGAAGGCACAGAACTTCTATACCTCGGATCTTCCCTTAGTAGCAACCAACGGAAGGCTGGTGCAATCAAAAAATGGTGTTTACTAACAGTGCGCATAAGACTTTCACTAAAGAGGATTGTATGCAAAGGTAAGTATTTGACAGCTCACACACACACAAATAAACTCAAATAATATTCGACATACACACAAATAACACGAAGTGGACTGTATTAACTAATCTCCTTATTTAGCAGCCATCACACTCGAAGATGAACTGACCACACAACCTCTCTCTCTGGGGTTACACTTATTGAACTCATTTATTTAGGCAGCCATCACACTCGAGGATGGACTAACCACGACCTTCTCTTTGGTCACAGTTGTTCAACTCATTTATTTAGGCAGCCATCACACTCGAGGATGGACTGGCCACGCCACCTTTCTCGTTGGTTACAGTTGTTCAACTCCCCTTTCTTACATTCCTTTTTTCTCTCGTCATCTCACCCCTGCCAGACCCCCCACAGACAGGATGTTTACTGGACATAGGGCGTTAACTTCCCTATGCACGGGGGGACCTGGGTTTCGACGTTTGTTGGTTCGAGCATTGTGTACTATATCTACACAATGCTCGAACCTTTCGCATACAATCATATCCCGGCGCCGAATGAAAGGTTGATTAGGTACTCACATATATCAATAAGAGTGCAAATCAATAGAAGTCTATCCGTTTTTTTACTGTGGAGGCCAGGTTTGGACGATTATGGACTACAGAGAGCTGGGAATACGTTTTATACAAATCTATGAAAAAGACATATTTGGTGATTTCAGTGCGTGAGTATGAGAAGTCATCTCTTTGGATAACTGCACTGGCCCGTATATTATCCCAAAAGACGTTATTACTCAGTTAGTTAGATAGACGGCATGATGTAAGAAGCCTGACGGTCGCATAATTAGAACTTTGGCACTCGGTGCCCCAAGTTTCGGGTTCAAGACCCGGCTATGCCATGGGCGTTTGTAGTGGATCGGAATCCACTTTAAACAATAGTTCCCGATTAGATTAGGGCGTAGGGCTGAAAAACCCTGTCCCTTAAAAGAAAAAAAAACTCCTGTCTCGAAATTTACCCTTGGCCTAACATGGCAATGTTACGACAATGAAGAAGAATTCTGATCTACATACAGCTCGATTGGGATATATAATTATTTTTGCGAGGAAATTATTCTGCGTATGGATTGACCAGTGTTCTCCGTTATTAATTTGACTGAGCCTGTTTCTTGGGATTCTCTAAGTTTACCAAACCTTCTATTTTCTATATGTAATATTTATTTGCTAACCAAATATCTTTATCAAAATTTACACTCAATAGCTATAAATAAAGAATTCATCGTAATGTAAAAAAAAATCTATCTATTTAAAAACCTAAACGTGGTTCCCTGAATTTCTAAGACATGCCGGAAGATATCCTTCACAAATCCGAATAATTTTAATTTTCATATTTTATTGCACATTGTACATTGTATTTGTAAATTAATACCTCAACAAGAACCTTCAGTGGCTGTAATAAAACTGAGAATAATACAGTCGTGGGATTATTCAACGAATTTAAATTTACAATTTAAAAATCTAATTTTTAAAAAAATAAAGAAATACGAAACATTTAGACTATTAAAGTTGCTAAAAGCAGAAAGGGAATAAAAAGTAGTAGAATAAAATAAAAGCTTTATTACAAGTATTTTAATAAGGAACTTTCAAACATATTTTTTTTTTTTTTTTTCAAGAAACCTTGAAGCATAATAGTATTGTTGCATCAAAATGGGCGTCTTTTTTTTTTTTTTTTGTGATTGTGTAAAAAACTATTTTTATTTTAAATGTATTCGTTCGTTTGTCCCATACTTTTTTCCTAAACGCTACCCATGGAGTTTCTATGAAAATGGGACTTCTCGAAAAAAGAAAACTTGTTAATAATGAATAGCATAAGGAATCACAATTTTTAAAATGCAGTTTCAGTATTCAAAAAGCTTTACTTTTCATTTGTAATGTGATCGGTGGGCAAACAAAGTAAAATTTTTATGTTTAATAATTGAATAAAAATAAAAATCTAAAAATTAGAATAAAATATAATCATCATCAGTGGCGCAACAGCCCCATGATGCGCCAAGATCATCTGCCTACTGGCAGATTTCTAGAGAGGAGATGTTTTCTTTTACAGGTCGGGTTGTCAGCACTCCAGGCCCCAACATCCACTTTAGACCGGGATCTACGGTTTAAAGTGGATTCTGAATCACTACAAACATCCATGGCACCGCCCAACTCAAACTTGAAATTTGGGCACCGAGCACCAGAACGCTAGTCACTCGCCCATCAGGCCCCTGAATAAAGTATGGTCAAATAAAATTAAATGATAGCTTAATATTCTTACTATAACCGTGCTTCATCCTACACACTGGCAAGATCGTCGCCTCTGACGTTTCAGGAGAAATGGTCAGTTGGTTTCGAGACTCTCACACGATCTAATATACAGCGCAACCTGCGCTCCCGCTGAGAAAGCATTAAGTTTATAGTCTCTCATTCCGAGGAAATATATAGTATTTAGTGTATCCTGACACATTAGTTGGCCTATAGACTTTCATCTGAAAGGAAATATATATTTAGAGCACTCTGCGAATAGCCAAGTTTCTGGTTTTCGGCTTAGAAGTAGAGTCCTTCCACGAATCTATAATTATCTGTCTTTTAAATGTGTTAAATATTACTTATGTCTAATTATACGTGTGTAGTGTTTGTATGGGTTCAAGAAAACCGTGAGTCTCAAACTGTTCCTCATGTATCCCAGCCCAACCACGCACAGTTACAATCTGCTTACCTATACCTGCACACTGCATTGCTACAAATACGTGTTTTTATTATGACATTTAGATAATCATAAGTTGGTTTTAGCTAACAATCTAAAACTTTTATAGCATAATGTATTATATACTTAAACCAATTAAAAAGATTTACAAATAACGATAAATATCTTACATTTTTTTAGTAACTACAATTGTAAAATTTGTAGAAAATTATTAGAGAGACGAGGAATTAATTATGAGACACTTAATTGAAAACATTATCCCCATCAGAAATAAAGAAATATTCAAGATTGTATTGTTCATTAGTTACAGCGACAAAAACTGAAAATCAAAACACATGTACATCATCAATAAGTAAAACGGCAAACATTGCAGAAACAAGTCATATAGAAATTGCGCTGATATAAATTCAAACATAGAACTCGCATAGAATTCAGCAATTCCATTTAAAAAAATATTATTCTGACGACTCTTTTTACAAAGGAATACATAATCTCGTGAGGGGGCCTGTTGGTCGAGTGGCTGGAGCTCTGGTACAACAGGTTTCGGGCTTGAGTCCCTGGTGCCATGTATGTTTACAGTAGTTCGGAGTCCAATTTAAACCGTAGGTCCCAGTCTAATATGATCGTAGAGCATTGTGGAGGTAGTGCTGTGGTACGTACTCACGTGCGTAACATATCTTGAAGCTACACATGCCCCCTGGGTAGTGCTAAATGAGAAACTGCGGCTTATAGCATAAAGATAACTGTCTCTGTATTCCAGCTGCATTAAAAAAACATACTCTCAAGACATTATAGAGGACGTTTATTTATACATACATCAATACAAACTTCTATTTTTCAATCATATAGCCACTTTCATAAAATCGTTCATCGTCGAAACGACAGAGAAGAAAACTTTTTCTATCCGCTCACACCGAAGAGACATGAAGTGACGTGAAGTGTAATAATTCCAGTCAACGATCCTTATTGGTTCAATCAAGTCACATGACGCGTCAAGCGTTTGAGAATTCAGAAGTTGTCCAACTTCAAGCGATCGTTTCAGGCGTAGCTCGTTGAGGCTTGTGATTGGTCAAAGCTTTTACACTTCGCAGCATTACCTTGGTGGAAATAGGCTTTAAGTTCAACGGGATATTCTGAAATATTGATACCAAGTCGACTACTATACTTATCCCGAAGGGTAGTTTCTCCCGCTCATCACCCGTCGATGAGTTGTCTGTGTCATACATAAGTGGAAAGTAGGGTCTACCGACGTTCAACAAAAAAAATTAGTATCCTTATAGGAAAGTCCTTAGAACTTTTTTTCCATTTAATTCTTTCTAAATAAAAATCTTTTTTTTTTTTTTTTAATAACAAGAATTTAAACTATAAAATTATAATAATATGAATTTAAGATGTAAAAACGTACCTCCATTTCTAATGATTAGTTAGTTGTACGTATGAAATAAAAGCTGATGTTATTATCATTTTTAAGGCTAAGTCCTAACAGGTATATAAAAAAGCAATTATTTGATTTTATTTATCTCCTTAGATAAATTCATTACTAATTTAATTCATTAATTTTAATTTTAAAAATAAAAATTTATTTTGGAAGTTACTCAGTAAAATATTTTGTAAGTAACTTAAATTCTTTCTTTCTTTATAAATAAATTTACAAAATACGAAGATTTCTGATAGTTTAAAATAATTTTATAAATTGCGTTATCTGTGGGATTCGTGTTCTCATATTGTTTGATATCGGTGAGCCTCGTGTTCACGTATTGTTCGATATTGATGCGGTTGTGTTCTCGTATTGTTCAACATCATTTGGTAACACGTTCTCGTATTGCATGACATCGGTTCGCTTAGTGTTCTCGCATTGTTCGACATTGATGGACCTTGTATTCTCGTATTGTTCAACATCAGTGGGCATCGTGTTCTCGTATTGATTGATGTCGGTGGACCTCGTGATTTTTATTGTTGAACCTCGGTGGGCCTCATATCTTCCCGTATTTGCTTGATATTGGTGAACCCTCTTGTTCTCGTATTTTAGCCTAATCTTCTCATATTGTATGACAACGGTGGACTCCGTGTTATCGTATTGTTCGATATTGGTTGCTCTAGTATTCTCGTATTGTTAAACATCGGTGGGCCACGTTTTCCTCGTATTGTTCGATATCGGCTTATCTCGCCTTCTCTTATCGTGAAAAAATAAGGAAAATGGGGGAAAATATGGGAAATAAGATAAAAGGTATCGCCTTCCCGGAGGACTTTCAGGGGTAACTGTCTGCATTTGAATGTCGTATTATTTTGTATATTATATCATTTAGATATTAAAAAGATTTTTATAAAAAGATTTATCGTTTTTATTGATTTTGAATTAAAAAGTCCCATTTGCTTATTCATTTTATTATAGTAGTTTAAATTAGAAAACAAAGAAAGTTTTTTAAAAAATATCTTATCATGTTGCCTTTTATTCAAACTTGTAAACTTATATAAGAAAAAGTTCTCGTATTCTTTCAAGAATTTAATTCTTTATTCTATTATCCGTATTCTTCATCGTATTCTTCATCTATTAGTATTCTTCATCTATAAGACTATATAGTAAAATCCTGTGACAAAGTCGTGACAATCTGATGCCGATTGTTCGATGCACATGTATTTTCTTTTTTAGAAGATTTCTAACCATGCATATTCATTAAAGTCGTCCATAAAGAAATCTTTTATTCGATAACATTTCAATAAATAACTTCAAGAATTGAGATAAAAACCTGAATCGATTAAGGTTAATTTAGAATAATATTCTACTTCCATCGCTTTTGTTTTTCTCTCTAACAACATTGGTTATTTGCATATATTCAAAGATTCATTTTATTGATTAAATCAAACGTTTAAGAAAATTCTTAACTTTATCTTACATTCAACCAACATAATCCACAAATATATTATCTTTTGTAGTGTGTGCAGGGTGGACAACCTTTGATTCCAACTGGTGGTTGGGATGAGATATTTATGTACAGATATCTCAACCCAACCACACAGCTTTATTTTTTGGTGCTCACGCACAAACACCACTCACATACATTTAGAGACGTACAATATTTCTAACACATTTAAAGACAGATAATTGATTCGTGGAAGAATCCAATTTCTAAGCCGAAAACCCCAGTGAAAAACCTGAATACAGGATAAGCAAAATGTGGGCCTTCTCCGCGGGTGAGTTCAGAAGTAATCAATACACTTAATATACTTCTTCTCGGGGTAAAAACTGTAGTCCAACTAAATAGTTCTCAGTGGGAGCGCATGGCAGGGCTGTACTTCCTCTCCGGTGGTAATGAGGTTTCATGCCTTTGGCCATTTCTCCTGAACGCCACAGGAGTCGCTTGCCAGTATAAGAGTAAGCACGGTTACATCATTTCCCTCAAAATAAAGTAATCTTTCGTTATATCAAATATGTCGAAAGGAAACACGAAACATTGAAGAATGATAAAATGTACCATTTATCAAGGTTCTAATGTTATTTGTTATGGTCTAATGTTTTTTTTAATAATGCTGACTGAAATGTTTTGAATTAGTAATGTAAAACTCAAAAAAAATAAATTTTAATAAAAATTCCTTATTTGAGAAAGTTTTCTATTATATACATGTTGTGTTTTTCGCTTAAACCAAAATCTATATTTGACACGATGCTTCCCACTAATATTTCCCTTGCCTCCCTTAGTATTATTATTACACCTGTATATGTCCAAAATTGTTATAAACGAGACAGTATTTGTAAGCCTCTTTTTTATATACAGCAAGAGATTTGTGCGACTGTCACATTCTCTAAATCTTAAAAACCATAATACTTACAACTTTAATAGGCTAAGATACATAAGTTCAACGTATTTATTATTTTTTTATCCGACGAAAAAAATCTACGAAATATTCTCCTGGTCAATGTTTTTAATTAAATAAAACTTTATTCATAAGTCAAATTCTAATAAAATTATATAAATGAAAAGATGTCATATAGTTCTTTATGCCTCTTTGTTCATGGTTCAAATTTCTTGTAACCAACCTAACTTTTATTTATTAAAACTTTTCATCATGTGATGTAGATTCCCAACAAAACTGGTAAAATGATATGTGTAAAAGCTAGAGAAAGAATTTGCAGAGTAATACTTCCCGTCTAGCCTCTATTTTTATACTGCGCTCCTGGTGATATTGTATCAATTGTTTTTAATCATTATTAGATATTTTTGCACCCTTAATCAATGTTTTTTATATTAGTTTTGCTTTTCGAATTTCCGGAACGGAAAGTTTACCGGAAATTTATTATTAGCATCGTGATTATCAGCTCATTTTTTTGCTTTAAATCTAGTTTTTATTTTTTATTTTTTATTATATTGAAATTTAAATACGTTTTATTTTTTGTAACCAGGCAGCATGGGGGTAATATCTTCTGATATACAAAAAATAATTTAAAAACTATTGTGCTGAATATATTGTAGCGTCCGATATATGTATATATATTTGAAGAAATCTTTTTTTCTGAAAAAACGTTATGTAATGCAAATCCAGGAGAGAACGTATGAATAGAAAGGAAGAGAGGGTACAAAAATTCCAGATGTTAATAAAAAAAAAACTAGACTCGTTTTATGAACATCAGTTTAATATGTCAGAAGGAATAATCGCAAATTTATTTCTGGATTTGGTTCGAATCCTCGACGTAACATGGATATTTCTTCTGTTGGTGGTTCGGAATCCACTTTTAACTGTAGTACCAGTCTGCTTAGCCTGGTGCGCACAAGATGATCAACGGTCATTTTGTACACAATATTGTCATTTTGTGCAACAAGATGACCATAGATCATCTTGTGCACACTATCAAAGACCAGAGCGCTGGCCAATTGATCATCAGGCCGCCATTTATTTCTGGAAGGAAACGTCTTGACCTTTTTAATTTTTTTTTTTTATTTTCACTTTAAAAGTTAACCTTTTTAACTTTTTGTTATTATCACTTTTAATTTTTACTTATTTTTTTACATTGTGGAAAGTATTTCAATTCTGTTAATTAATATTCAGTTCTTGTGATTATTGGCGAATATTTTTCAAAGATGGTTTAATATTAGTAAAATATAGACTTTATGCAATTTAATTTTTCATTATACTTTCGCACATCGATGAAAGAATTTGTTGCAGATTTTTTTTTTTAATTTGAAAGGAAATTGAACGAACAAAGAAACCGATCCATATGTATTTCAAAAAAAAATTTTGGAAAATTGCCCCTTTTGATTTTTACGTTAAATTATAGATTATTTTAATTTTTGGTTATTCATTATCATGTTTGGCTCGACAGTCCAGAGCGGGCCAGGGTCTTCTGCT
>BPLR01001532.1:0-53127 GCA_021605095.1 Caerostris extrusa
TTTTTTTAAAGCTAAAATGATTTAACAACACAAAAGCAAGATGTTGCGAAATTATTCGCTGAAAATGAACTGAAATATTAAAAAGTGAGTGATTTGCAATGATGTACCAAGAAAACTAAATGAAAATACAATTTTGACCCGAATCCATATATCTTATGCTTATTCAAAAATTACGGTCCTTTAAGAAAAGCATACTTTGTTAATATTAAGTTAATGAAATACTTTCAGGAAGTCTGCGAGCGGTGTCAATTGCAGATAAAACAATATTATTCAATACAGATTTCGGAAACAAAAAAGTATTCGATGGGAATTGTGATGACACGTGTAAATCCCGACAGTCAGGCTGTCTGCTTGATTTCAGAGACAAAAAGATTCATTGAGGTTGCAAAAGACGTGTGTAAAGTGTTTCGCATCGACAGTCAGTCTACTTGGTGCCTGGTTACACGCTTACGACACGGTTAAGGAGAAGACGATAAATGGAAGGAGAAGGAGATAAATGGAACATAAGGAGAAGGAGATAAATGGAACAAGACCAAACAGGCTTAAAAATTATTTTGTAATTCATGCATGGAAAAAGCATTTCATTTTTGAAAAAGAAATATACATTTTAGATTAATTAAACAATAAACTGATTTTCAAGATAATAAAAACAATATTTTATTTGAATCAAATAATTACAGTATATGTTTTTGAATAGAAACCGACAATGCCTTTTTTCTCCAAAAATTTACCCCAAAGTTTAAAACCCCTATGTTAACCGAAAGGAGGGGGGGACCCTGTTGCTGAGGGGAGGATGGTATAGTATTAAGACGGGTATAGTATTTTCCAGTCAAATCAAAGTAAAACGTCAGACCTCGACGTTGATGATTATAATTCTGGTAACCATATCTGCTGCTCTTGCTTTGTTTTATCCAGTTGTGTGCTTTGTGTATTCGCTTTGTTTTATTCAGTTGTATGCTTTGTGTATTCGCTTTGTTTCATCCAGTTGTCATCCAGTTTGCCAAGCTATCCCAATACTTTAGTTTCAGTGGGAAAATTCTAAAAATTATCGGCTTTATATATGAAAAGATGAATATGAAAATTAGCCAAATAAAGAAAATCAATATTTTTGATTATTTCTTATGAAGTAGCAAAAATGTAATTTGCGCCATAAAATTCGATATCTCTCCCTTATATTTACTAATGTATCTACTAATGTATATCTACTAATGTATCTACTAATGTATATCTACTAATGTATCTACTAATGTGTATCTACTAATGTATCTACTTATATCTACTAATGTAACAAATATGAAATATGGTGGTATTAGTCCATGTAAATCCTTTTGGTAAAATAATAAGATTTATTGGTCCAGATATCCTATTACGTCAGTAATTAGATTGGTTCTTTGTTATGAATTAAGCTAGATATTGAAATACAACACAATTTAGGCCATGCTATTTATAAAGATACATTTCCTTGGTCGTAATTCATTTTTCACAAAGCAGTACTTTTACCAATTATTTTGAAAACGTAACAGAAGTATAATATTACTCAGAACAAATATATAAAATCTCTTTTAATGGAAACTACTATATGTATGTTATATGAATTAATAATTCGAAAATAAACACGTCTTTTATGTTTTAAGTTGAATAATTTAAATAAATTAAAGTTTGGAAGAAAATATATATAAATTTGTATATTGGCAGGACCTATTGATGAATGCCAGGAACAATTCGGCCGAAAGATTAATGGAAGGACATTGCTGTCTGGAGAACTTGTAGATCTAACATTTGTGTGTTGTTTTTTGGGACTCGAAGCAAGTTGTCTACCAATCGGTCTGAGACGATTTACATGCAGTGCAATGAGTGAAAACTCCACCACTGTTTGACTTGTAATTATTTCCACTGGGAAAAAGCAGAATTTCTTCTATTACACCAAGTATATTTTTTTTCTTTTTTTCTCCATTCACAATAGTACTGTGACGCATTGGCTACAGTAATTGATTTACTTATATTTGCTTTATTTTTAAACTAACTTATTGCTATAAAGAAATGTACGATTTCTTGTTGTCACAGTAGTATTGAGTCGCAGGTTAGCTGCATTCAGAACAGTGCTTGGCTGTCTTCACTACAGTAATTAGTTTTAAAATAAGCGAATACGAGTAGATGAACTTATTGCCGGAAAGAAATGCACGATTACAGATTGTGCTGCTTTCACTACAGCAATTAATTTTAAAAATAAGCAAATATGAGTAGATGAACTCATATCTGTAAAGAAATATACGATTTCATATTGGACAGCATTCACTGTAGTACTAAGTTGTAGGTTAGCCGCATTCACTGTAGTACTGGGACGTATTCATAAACTACTATAATTAGTATAAAAATAAGCAAATATGAGTAGATGAACTTATGTATGTAAAATAAAAAAGTACGATTTCATGTTGGGCCGTATTCATAGCAATATTAGTGCAACAATACAAAAAGCAGTACTTTGTGTTATATTTTTGTATCCCTATATTAGGCTACAAAAAATATAACATGAAGTACTTCAAAAGCAGTAAAATAAAAGACATAATCAAACAATACTGCATGTGCTAATATATACAATTTATAAACCGGAAACGCTTATGACCAAAATTAATATACAATAAATTCATCTAATTTTGCATTTAATACGTTAATTTGTAATGATATAACATTAAATATACGTGTAATTATAAACAATTTATTTATGGTATTATTCAGATGTATAATTTACAACAAAATTTTTTAATCATTAAAATGGAAATTAACATTTGATTATGCCCAATTAGATAATAATTTTAAATCTAATTTTTACATCTAATAATTTTTAATAATTCTTAAAATTCGTTGCTCCCGCTTTTGACATTAATATTTAGTAATTCATCTGTTGAACCATATATTGAATAATTAATTGCGTTTCTATAAGTTCATTCTTCGTTAAAACGTTTCTCTTAAATTACTTTTTAGAATTTTTAAAAGTGGAATGTTTAATGAAAGAAAAGGTTTAACGCTATTAACGTTTTTTTTAAATTACTTTTCAGTACACATATAGCAAAAACAATATGAATTATTAAATGTTCTCAACATTAATATTTTATTTTTTACATTAATGGTTTGAAATTTCTTTTTGTTTAAACAACGAAATTATTATAATTGCAGAATATTACATTTAATTGAGCATGTTTGCATTAGATTTTCTGTATTTCAGAAGAATATACATTGTTTATTTATAACCCTCTTTTTGCAGTGTGTTAGGTTGCATTTTTAAAGTAAATTTATGTAAGAAATAGAACTTGTGAAATAATTTTTAAGGTGTATGTAAGATAACGTATATGATTTATTTAAAACCCTTATTAGTATAAAGTGTTTCAGAATGTTTCTTAATTCTCGAAATTAAAAAAAAAACATTTTAAAATGGGGTTTTATAATAAATCAGATTTGTGGCGAATAAAAATTAATTACCCTAATTCAACTTCTTAAGCAAGCATTTAGTTTTGTTTCTTTTTTATAAAATAAATGATTTTAAATTTGTTATGGATGAATCAATTATTTAAACAGAAGTAATTTAAAGGCAATGAAATCCTGTAAATTTTGTTATAATTCATAAATTATGTGATATTGAAAAATTTTTAGTTTATAGATTTATATTAAATATGATAAATTAAGATTAATGGTTTTTAGAGGCAAGCTTTCGTAAATGAGCAAGGAGTTTTTTTAAAAATATTCTTATTATTTTCTAATTTTTATATACGGTAAGCTAATAAATAAATCGAAAATGGAAAATAAATTGCTATGAAATGTAAACAATTGAATACGAAAGCAATTTATAAATTTATGGTATTAGCAATTTATATAATAATACATGGTAATAAATTATTTATGATAATAATCATAATTATATGTTAATATATGGCAATAATTTGTAAATATAAATGGTAATAATTTGTAATGGGGATAATAATTTGTAAAAAAATTAATTTGACGAGTCTTTCTTTTTAAAGTACTAATTTAATATAACATTTACAATGTTATGCCATAGAAGAGAATACAATAATATTGGCTTGTGCAATACTTGACGAATAATAGAATACTTGACGTATAGAATAATAGTGCCTCATGTAATACTTGACGTATAGAATAATAGTGGCTTATGTAATGCTTGACGTACGACTATTTGCGTTGGTGCGAAGCACCTTGGCTGCGAAGCAGCTGCTAGTTTCTATCTCGAGTTGGAGTCCTTTGACGTTATGAGATAATACATTGAAAAAAAGCAGATAAAGACTAATAGGTGACTTGACCAGATATATATATATATATCATACTTGACGTATAGAATAATACTGGCTTATGTAATACTTGACGTGTAGAATAATAGCGGTTTATTTAATACTTGACTTATAGAATAATATTGGAGTGTGTAATATGTATACAATAATTATGACGTATACAATAATACTGGTTTATGTAATACTTAACTTGTGTTCCTTATTAATGGTTGTAAAAATTAACGTTAAATTTAACTTATTTAGCAGCCTGAACAAGACGTAGACGGTAGGACGTCTGGTCGTGAAATAGGCTCGTCGTTCCACGGACCACATGCTCCATGCAATACATGTAGTCTACAGAGAAACTTAATACAAATTGAGAATTTTTCTTTTTCACTTCTGGACATCAAAAGTAGCTAAAATTTTCAAACGCATTCATAATACGGAATTTTCAATATTTTTCTTTTAATTGCTTTTGGTAAAAAAAAATAAATAAATAAATAACACATTGCTTTCTACTTGAGGAGGTCGTCATTTGAGTAGTAGTGTCTACCTTCTGACATTGAGGGAAAATGGCGTTCCAGTGAGAATTCTTCCGCTTTCTCTACAACGGAAATTACCTGCCCGGACATAATTAATTTAGATGGTCTGAAGCGAAAATAACTGTCGAGCTGAGAGTTTTCTCTTTTCATTACTTACAATTAAGTACAATTTATAGATAAGTTAGTGATTAAGTTTCTATTGGACAGTAAAATTTTAGCATTATAGAGTAGCCAGAGAAACATATCCAAAACTTTCCTGGTACTTGAAAGGACACATGGGCGAAAACAGATTTCCGTTCGCGAAATTATAATTAATATTATCGCTATAATTTGAAAAACATTATGTAATGTTCATCATGAATATTGCCGTTGAATGGGTTAAACGTTCAAATTTATGATTTCCTTGAGGATTTAAATGTTTGTATTAATGATTAAATTATTAAAAAAATTGAATCAAATAAATATTTTTTTTTAACAATAAAAAATATGGATAATTTCATTAGAAAAAATGTGGTGTTTTTTTTTTATCCATCACTAACTATTGTAAGTTACATATAGTATTATGTATTATACATCTAGTATTATATATATAGTATTATATACACTCAAGAGCCAAAACATTATGACCACCTGCAAATAACGAGTTGGCCCGCCTTTGGCGCGCAACACAGCTTCAACCCGCCTTGGCATGGATGCCACAAGTCCTGGTAGATGGCCGGAGACAGATTGTACCAGATTAAGCAACGATCACGCAAATCCGAGATATTGCGAATTGGTGGTCTTTGAACTCTGAGCTGACGTCTTAGGACATCCCAAATGTGTTCTATTGGAATGAGATACGGTGAGTTAGGCGGCCAGGACATTAACTGGAATTCAGCATAATGTTCCTGGAACCACTCCAACGCAATTTTAGCCTTGTGACAAGAGGCGTTGTCCTGTTGGAACATTCCATCTCCAGCTGGAAAAACAGAGGCCATGTAAAGGTGCAACTAGTTCGCAATGATGTTCAGATACCCTGTAGCATTCATGGTCTGCTCTACCACAACCACGGGTCCCAGAGACGCTGAAGAAAACGTCCCCCAAAGCATAATACCGCCAACACCGGACTGTGTATGATCTACTGTACATTGAGGGAGCAACTGTTCGCCTGGAAGACGGTGTATTCTGACACGGCCATCGGCGTGATGAATGACAAACCGTGATTCATCTGACCAGGCAACTCTCTCCCACTGATCCATGGACCAGTCACGATGTTCCCGGGCCCAGCGCACGCGCAGTTGGCGATGACGCTTGGTCAGCAAAGGCACACGAGTGGGGCGTTTGCTGCGTAGCCCCATATCCAACAGTGTCCTCTGAACAGTGTGCTCCGATGTGCTCCGATTCTACTTGGCCCTTCATTGTATTTTGCTGTCAGCTGAGCCACTGTCTGGCTCCGATTTTGCTTCACCATGCGAGACAGTCTCCGACGACCTTTTCGTTGATAGCGTATGGACGTCCAACACCATGTCGTCTACTGCTGGTTTCACCGTCATTCATCCACTTTGCATAAGTACTAACAACTGTAGATCGCGAACAACCCACGACTCGTGCAGTTTCGGAAATACTTGTTCCGAGCCTTCGAGCCATTACAATCTGTCCTCTATCAAAGTCGCTTAGATCCGCAGCCTTTCCCATCACACACAGAAGTAAGTGAAAGAATGATTCTTCAGACTCTTCAGCAGCAGTTAAATACCACTTCCACCTGATCACGTGCCTTCAACGTCATCCAGGCGAGTTAATTGCAACATGTAGGGGTGGTCATACAGTTTTGTCTCTTGAGTGTATATTAAGGGCATCCATCTATGCATCCTTCAGTTATGACCTACCAAAAATTATACACGTGATGTTATGAATATCTAAGATTTTTCCCCGAGATTTCAAAATTGGCTTTGGGAGGCAAATCACCATACCTGATTTACCTGATTAGTTAACCCCTTTAAATGTTATCCTAGTGTAACATCCTGTAGACTTTTTGAACATTTCGTTGTTTTATTCTAATTTTTCCCCTAATGTAAAAGAAGATTTCGAAGTTAATTGTAATGTCAATGTTTCAATCCTCACAACAAATCAGGGGCTTCATGGCCGAGTGGCTAGCTCTCTGGTGCTCGATTTCACAGGTTTCTGTTTCGAATCTTGGGGGTATCATGGATGTTTATAGTTTTTCGGAATCCAATTTAAGCAGTAGGTCCCGGTCTCATACGACCGTAGAGAGTCACAGAGCTAAATCAGACTTCTTCTCACCCATATAAAGCTGTAAAAGGGCAACTCAGCTCTAGGCACAGTGATGTGGTGGGATGTAGTAGTAGTAGTGGTGGTGCCATGGATGTTTATAGTGGTTCGGAAAACACTTTAAACCATAGGCCCGATCTAATAGGACCATAGAACGTTGAGGGAGTAGTGTTATTTTCGCATATTTTCAAGCTAAACGTGGCCCCTGCGTAGTGCTAAATGAGTAACAGCGTTCGTCGTTGCAGCCCACACGACATGCCTTCTTCAAGGCTAGTTTGTATTGGGCTGCTCACAGGGACGTGATCAATACGACCCAGTCCTCGACGCAATTAAAAAAAATTCAACACAAAATCGGTGAACAAGCATTTGCATGCTGGTGATGAAAGCATCAGGATTCGGGGACATCCATGCTGGGCGAAAATTCTCATGTTTATTTGCAGAGTTGAATATTGAAAATTTGTGGCTCGTAATGGTACCGCAGACTCCAGGTTCGAATCCTGATGGTGGCATGGATGTTTGTGAATGGTTCGGAATCCATTTTAAACTGTAGGTCCTGGTCTATTTGGCCTAGTGTGCACAAGACTACCGTAGAACAACTAACCAATCCAATCGTGGCTCGGAAAGTTTTTAATTTTGGTTAAAGGATGGCTAACATGCTACTCCGACAAAGTTCGTCTCCAACTGTGGAGGCCCAATGTCAGAAGAGTTTTTCAAATTTTACTAAATTAATTAGAGTTTACGATTTTAATTTTGAATTTATTCAAACTGAGCGAGTTCTATTCATTAGGGTATTCCAGAGTCAAAATCTGAATTGCAAATTACTGTGTATCTTTCTTTACTTTCAAAATAGTAGCACCTTTAGTACAATTGTTGTATTCTACTATTTCTGGACGAATCTAGACAGTACAGAAAATGTCTGATTCATAGAATTGTGTAAAAGAACAGGAATATAAAATATTATAATTTTTATTTAAATATCAATAATTATACATTTGAATGTATTGAAATTTAGCTTTACTTATGATTTAACTATTTTACAAACTTCAAAAAACTTTTACCGAGCCCTGAATGAGTTATTTTATTTTAATATAACAGAAAAGTGGGTCTGTACGGCCGAGTGGCTATGCTCTCTGGCACTCGGTACTATAAGTTCCGGGTTCCAGTCCCAGCGGTGACATGGATGTTTGTAGTGGTTCGGAATCCACTTTAAACCGTTGGTCCTGGTCGAACACGATCGCTGAGAGTTATGGGGCATTGTTACTCCGCATCCGTAGCTTATCTTCAAGTTACATTCGCCCCTTGGCTAGTGAGTAACGTCGGTGCAGAGCTAGCCTTAGGGCATCGAAGATAACTGTAAAAGTGTTTGTCAGCTGCATTAGAATAATATTGAAAAAAAAAAAATTTTAAGTCAATTCCTACTTTTTTTTTCACTGTATTGTAGAAAGTCCTTTATAAATAATTTTCATTCATTGTTTTAAGTCTATCTGGTGCCATCTATTGGTAGATATATGCAGCTTAAATCTAAAAAAATTAAAATTAATTAATTAAATTTAATTACTGAATTAATATTTGAAAAACTGTATTAACATCAAGTGTCATTCACTACAAGTTCAAAAAAATGCATTTGAACTTGAGTGGATGAATAGAAAGTATTTTATTAACGATTGAAAATTTGAACAAGATATATATAGGGAGAGTGTTAGCTAATAGAACGAATTGAACAAAAAAATGTAACAAAAAAGAAGGATGTTTATCCTACATCCCTCAGATTGAGAAAACGAGGGACGAGGGTAAGTTTTTTGAAACCTACTGATATTTTACGTACAAAAACATTTTTCAATTATCCATTAGTATTTCTTTTGAATTATCCAATTAAAAAAAGGGTGCAGGGAAAACTATTCCATAACAATATAATTTCAACAACAAAATGGTCCAATAAAATTAAACATTGTTACTTAGATTAACAATAATGTCAGAAACGTTATTAAAAATTTGTTTTTAAACAATGAATTGTACTTTTTAAACAGTTGAACAAATTCATTACTATCTTGCCCGCATCGAGTGAAGGAGCATTTCGCCGCCATCTTGCAAAAATTATATTATCTGAACTGATGCAGACAATTGTACAAGCCCATCACGAAATATCTTCAATTGAATTTGCAAGATTTCCATTCATCACGCGCCACGGGTTCGTATTTTATATTTTTAATAACAGTAGTTGGAAACGCTAATCAAATAATATGTATTTTGAGTTGAAACGCTAAATCTAATTTAATATCAAATGTCTGAAATTATTTTTCTGAATTTGATACGATGTGTAAAAAAATCCCCTTAGTTTCTTTACGTGGGGTATATTTCCTTTGAGGTGCCCCGGGATTTTTCGCCAAATTTAGTCAATTGGCGATGATTTTTCGCCAAATTTAGTCAATTGGCGACCTCTAAGGCGATAAACAAATAGTTCCCCCTTTTTGGCGCGGGACTTGGAGGTGTGGGGGTGCGAAAACAAGTCAGTTTTCATATGGCCCCTTGTATGGAAATCTCCCCCTTCACGATAAGCAGTAAATAGATTTTTAATTTCGAATTTGAATTATTTCATAAAGAGTTTAGGGTAAATGCCATATTCGATAATTATGTAATGTAATAATTATGTTTCGATAATTATGAAGTTGTGACAAATATTGAAAAGTTGTAAATTTTTAAAAAAACATGGTAATTGTTTAAATAATAAAATTACATATTTACATTCTTTCAAATTTAAATTGATAAATCAAGTCTCTTATAAGCTTCTGCTAATACAAGTTACTTAACGACAAAAACTAAAATTTTAAAATGTAGTTTTCATATGTAAATAAATATTTCTAATTGAACATGGATTGTTTCTTTAAAGTGACATAAAAGTTTATAAGTGTTTAAGTTTTATACATAGAGCTTTCGTCATAGGTTTTGTTAAATCGATCGGAAACATTGCCAAATATCTAGCTGAAACCACCAAATACCTCACATTTTTGGGAATTCATAAATTTTTGCTTTGTACAGTGTATATTTGGTATATTGTTAGAGAATAAAATTTGCATGATAAATCAAGCAAATCAAATATTTTGTGAAACTAATAAAAATAAAAACCAAAGCTAAACATTTATTTACATATTTACAAATAATTTCCCTGCAATAGTTTTCTCTGATTTCAGACTAACAATTTATTTCCGTACTTTTTCGTTAGAAGAGCCCATTTTTTTCTCCAAAAGTAAAAATATCGCCAATAATAGTTATTATAGTATAACGCGATGTTTGACACTCTGCCTAGAATTATTCTAGGGAAAAAATATTTTTATTTCACCTTGTCACTTTTCTTTCACATGTCCTGAAACGGCGATTTATAGGTGAAGGATAACCATTGGTTCTATGAAAGGTATTTCGGGATTTCTTTACTTTTATAACGTCCTAAATATATATCGCCAATGTATGTAAGTTGGTTGATAGTTGGGTGTAAGTTGGGTGATAGTCAGCAAGGCATGAGATAACTTGGTTAAAATCTAGAATCCTGTACCCTTTGTGGCAAACACATCGCCAAATTGCTAAGTCGGTAAGTAAGCATAGAAATGAATGAGCTAAGTAATTTGCGCGGTAAAATCATATTACACCAAAACCCTTCATTGGGTTGCCAAATCGCCAAGTAAACAAAGAAAATGGCTACCGAAGTTCGGTGTCATTGTAAAATGCTATTTCGCCAAAATTTATAGCCAAACAGTGCTATTACGCCAACATTAGTAGCCAAATAGCTATTATGTCAAAGTTTAATCCTGAAAGGCTTTGAAGTCAAAGTTTATTGCTTTAACGTCAAATATTATCACTATCCTGCCAAAATTTTAAACTTGGAAATGCTTTATCGTCAACATTTATCGCTTTATTGCCAAACTTTTTCACAAAGCAAATTTTGTTATTTGAAGTGCTTTTATGCCAAAAGTTTATACTTTATCGCCAAATTTTTTATCACTACAAATTTTTATCTCTGAAACACTTTTGCGCCAAATGTTATCGCTTTTACACCAAAATTTAGCACTATTATAACAAAAAACAATTATGTCTAAATTGCCTTTATTCCAGCTTACATTGCTTTATCACCAAAAGTTCATCACTATTATAGCAAAATCTTAATGTTTTCTTTTTACGCCTCTTATTGCTGATTTAACGCCAAAATATATCATTAGTTTGTCAAAATTTTATTCCTAAATGGCTTTTACACAAATTTAAATCGTTTTATCGCCAAATTATTATGTCCAATTATTAATTAATTGTTATCACCAAATTATTATGTCCAATTATTAATTAATTGTTATCGCCAAATTATTATGTCCTATTATTAATTAATTGTTATCGCCAAATTATTATGTCCAATTATTAATTAATTGTTATCTCCAAATTATTATACCAATCGAGATTTGACGCGTTTGAGTCCCAAAATGGAATTGACCGATCCTTTTGAAATTCCATCATTCCAAATCGACGGTTTGTAAGCACCGAATCTTTATTTTTTTTTTTTTTTTGGACGTGAGCTTCTTCGGTTGAGGTTGATAGTCGACCAGAGAGCTTTTCGTCTTCAACGCGTTCTCTGCCTTCTTTGAACTGTTTATACCACTTGTAAACATTTCTTTCCGACATATGAATGCTCACCGAATGCCTTCTACAATGTTCAATACGTTTTCGCAAACAAAATTGAATGCAAGTTCTTTGCTCAATTAATTCAAACATTTCAACAATCGGTGGAATCAGTTTTAGCGTCTCACAAAGCCAAACGTAGCTCAAACACAAATGAATATTTTAACGTAAACTTGAAACTTTACACAGATGTCAAAGACAGTTCCAGCATCCTAAAAGGACACAGTAGTATTACAAGGGAGGGGCAATAAGTACTTAGAAAATAAAAAAACAAAAACAAATTTGAGTTAATTCATTTTTATTTTTCCACATGATCCTCTTACAATTTTCTACCCAGGTCTCTACAACTTCTTCAAGCCAACCAAAAATTAGTATTTCGGAAGGTTCTCAAAATAAACATTTCTGTGTTCGACGTGAATCTCTCAGAGAACCACTTTTTATATTTAGGAATCCACTGGGTCACTGCGCCAACTGAATCTACAGCATGATTCTGTTTGTTTTCCACTGTATGCAAATGCGACACACAATATGGCTATGATTGACTATTTAAATAGAACCTTCTAACGAATATAGCAGATATTTTGACAGCAGTCAATTGAAAGTGGTATCCATGGAAAATAAATTTACTTTGTTATTAAGAGTGCCATATCTGTGATTTTGAAATTATTTATTGAACCGCCTCATATTCGAAATGTAGTATTTTTTTTCCTCGCGGAAGAATTTTGGCATTTCATTCCCAGGAGAGAAGAATGTATGTTATTTGTCAAGTATATAATGACAACCCATCACTCAAATTTGACAGCAGACAAGCAGTATTTTGAGTAGTTATATTACATGCAATTATTGTTATATTACATGTAATTATCTTTTTTCACGCCGTGTAATAAATAATGTATGCTGCAGATTTGGACAATTGCATTCCATGAACTTGAGAACTCTGAAAAAAACCGACTTTTTAGTGAATTGCATTTGTTGATTTAATCGTGAACTTGTAATAAAGCTTATATATTTAATTTTTATTTTCTTTCTATAATATTCTAGAGTTCTGTATTTACACATATACAGTGTTTATAAATAAAACTTGAAAAAGTTTTCCCTTGATCCTGAAATGAATTTTCTTGAGGTTAGGGTCTAAGTATATGTTTCTGGAGGTTAGGGTCTAGTAAGGTTTCTTGAGGTTAGGGTCAAGTACAGGTTTCTTGAAGGTTAGGGTCTAGTATAGGTTTCTTGAGGTTAGGGTCTAGTATAGATTTCTTGAGGTTAGGATCCGTTATAGGTCTAGTGTAGTCCGAGACGTTACAGGAAAGTCATTTTTATTAATTAGTATACATAAAATTTTGTAATTAAGCAAAATTGTCCATCTTTTTTCTGAAATAAAAGTGGAATTTTGAGGTTTAAGAATTTGGAACTATTTAGCTCCTGAGGATTCCATCTCAGATTAATAGGAAATAAACCTTTGAAAAACATTTGGATGTTGCTCATTATAAATTTACAAAATCATAAAGCAATTTACACTTACTCTTTTTTTTTTCAAAAAAGAAGTTTTGCCAACATTTAAAATTTTAAGCGGTCATTTAAGAACATTATTAAGAATAATGATTGATGAATTGAAAATAGAAATAATGGCTTATAATGGTAATAAAGGGATTCAATCTCCTGTATTGTCGAATTGCTGTAGTTTATCGAGATTGCAAAAGAATTTACTGAAATATGTTTAAGAAAATCAAATAAAGTAGGAATGTTAATAGCTTTAATATCAGTATTAAGTATAAACGTCATTTAGCAGAGGTTATTTGAAGGATAATGATGTTTTGTAAGATTTCAATAATTTTTAAGATTAGAATTTAGCCGCATAATACCAAACGGGGCAAGCGTAGGTTAAGATACGATGAAGAATTGCATTACATAAAAAAAAAGTTTGTTATACCTGGTCATAATTGAAGTTCTATTAAAAAGAGGATAGATTTTACTGATAGTGGAAAAAGCATTTTTAGTATGCAAGGAACGTTGTTTCCAAGTTAAATCCCAGAATAGCGACCCAACATAAACCTAAATATTTAGTTTCAGCAATCCAAGGAATTATAAAATTGTTAATTTTGATCAAAGGCAACTTAAGTTTGTTACCAGCAGAAAAAACAACTGCTTCAGATTTGTCATCATTATTGTTGACTTTAAGGGGTTAGTAAGGATGATAGCAAAGAATGTGGTGTTTTTATTTTTGCAAAGAATAAGTGTCATCATCGTAAATAGCAGTAAGAATTTTAGGATTAATTAAGATATCAGAAGTTAAAATAGAGCAAAGCAGTGATGAAAGTTTACTATCTTGTGGAATGCCTGCCAAATAATTTGAATAGAAGAGAAAGTTTTTGTTAACTGTAACAGTGAAAGTTCCATGAGTAAGGAAGGAGCGAATAAGTTTAATCAAATGTGGTGGAAAATTTAGAATAAAAAGTTTATTAATTAATCCGTCGATATCAAAGAAATTCCCACCCATACAATATTTATTTTGGAATTCACCAGTATTATATTCAGTAGTTCGCAGAAGTTGCTGTGTGGTAGATGAAAGGTGTTTCCTGAAGCCAAATTGTTCTGGATTTAAAACCTTATTTTCAGTAACGAAAATATTCAAAATTTTTAAATGATTGCTTCAGAAATTTTACTGATAGAGGATAGTAAGGAAATAGGTCTGTAGCTATTTGGGTCAGTGGGATCTTTTCCAGGTTTGAGAATAGGAATTACAGCAGTAGTTTTCCAAGCATTGGGAAAATAATTAAGTTTCTGAATCTTATCAATCAAGTAGGGGAGATAGATAATAGTGACAGGAGGAAAGTGTTTAATCATTTTATTATTGTCTAAACCTGGTGCTTTTAATATTAAGTTTATTAATAAGAGAAACAAAGTTTATTTACATGAGAAACAATACCTGAAGGTTAATATTAGTAGGTGCATAATCATGAATTTGGAAATTAAAGTTAGAAATAGTTTCATTAACAATGTGATCCATTTGTCATTATCAGTAGAATTAAGACTTTATCAATAACTTCAGCCTTGTCTTTATGCGAAGAAGCAGTAGAAACCGGCCCATTTAAATGTTTAGCCTTAGGACTATTGGTCTTAGGTATTTTAACAAAAATCTTATGGTGAACTTCAGACTGAAATTCTAGCAATTTCTAATCCCATTCTTTATTCGAAAACTTTTGAATGGGTTTTCTAATGTTTTTGTTAAATCTATTAAGAACAGTTTTATCAGTCAGATTTAGGTAAGCTTGCCATTTCTTTTTGTTTTGTTTCTAAGTTTAATAATTTTTTTTTGATATTAGAATGAATCCATTGTTTGTTAGTTATGGGAAAGATATTAATAGCATTTTGGAAACCATTAGTAATGAATAAATCTCATTATTTAAATTATTATTATTAGAAATTTGAACAAAAGATAATTTAATAGTATTTTCGAGATTGATTTGTCGCTCTACGGTTATTTTATGCACAGTTTAATGTGAATTCCGAATCCATAAAAACATCTATGCCACCGCCAGTATTCGAACCTGAAGCCTGTGGTACCAAAGGCCAGAGTAGAGTGCAAGCCGATTGGCAATCAGGCCGCTTTTTATCAGAAAAGGGGTTATTTTTAATCCTCACAAAGCGGTCTTAGGAATTTTCTTAGATTTTGTAGAACAATATTGGAGACATTCTTGTATAAACAACATAATTTAAATCAAATTTTTAATTGTTACATACAAAGAGTTACATTGTTAAAACTGTATTAATGCTGTTTAACTTAAACAATGGATGGTGTATTTTAAACAATATCTGAAAACAGTGATAAAAAGTCAGTGTTACTTCAATTTTTGTACAGTAAGCATCATTTATTTTAGTCTCAATAAAAATGTGCTGTAAATTATAAGTTATCAGAATTGAATGCAGCTAAATTTAGAGAAAAATCTTCAATTAATTCTGTTCGACCTTAATCTCAGGTTAGTCAATCACACTTTTTTTTAAATACGTTTGTTTATGTTAATTTTTATGTATTCAAATGCTTGGTATCAAAAATACTTTTTTCTGATATTGCCCACTTAATTTTTAACCACATTAGAATATTTTTCAATTTCTTCGTTTAATTCAAATTTTTGTGATTAAAATTGAAAACTAGAAATCTTTATTTTATTTTAATAAAAAGTTATATTGTTAAACTGATTAAACGAGTTCAAATACTCAATGAACCATCTTGTATATTTACCGTTAAGAAATAATTCATAGACCTGCTTCTTTTCATTTATACTCGACAATTTAAATGATAAATTAGAAGTTTTCTATTTAATTTAGAATAAATTGTGTTTAATTTAATAAATCAAAATTTGGATAATATCATAATTAGTAACGGACCTAATTTGAAAGAACACTAAGTTTTATATTTTTATAAATAATACTATATGTTTAGAAAACAGTTAATTATTTAAAATCTTTTAAAATATTATTTTAACCAATAATTATAACCAGTTTATTTTCCAAATAGTAAAAATAGATTTCAGTTATAACATATAATGGACTAAGTTTTATGTTTTTATAGATAATAATTACTTGAAATCCTTCGAAATATTATTTTTAACCAATAATTATAACTAGTTTATCATCCAAATAGTAAAAATAGATTTCAGTCAAAACCTATAATCAAAAGAATATGTATCTAGGGCTTGGCAATATATCCGAAGATTTGGCGATTTTTTCGCCATGAAGTTCACACCCAACAAACGAATAGCATCAAAGTAAGAGTTACCAAATTTTCACCAAATTGGCGCAAATTGACCGATATTTTTGAAATTCCAACATCATCAGCAAGGTCTCTAATAGTAAATCGACGGTTTGCAAGCACCAAATCATTTACTAACTGTTTGGACGCGAACTTCCTCGGTTGAGGTTCATAATCGCCAAAATTTCTTTTCGTCTTCAACGCGTTCTCTGCCTTCTTTTGAACTGTTTATACCCCTTGTAAACATTTCTATCCTACATAGGAATGCTCACCGAAAACAAATGTTATGTATGAACATACAATCTAGCTATTAAATAATACAAAATTACTTCTCATATTCGTATAGTCATATATCTGAGACTTAGTTAATTTTAGCGACGATAAATTTTCTAAATAAATTTGTTGTAAAATTGCCAAATATATAATTAATAATCAATATATACTTAAAATGTAGGCTCGTCACCCGTGTGGGTCCGGGTTAGAATAGCCCCACTGTAGCCCATGCATGTCGTACAATGCGATTAAAATGGGTACCCATGGCAATCGTGTATAATAGGCAGGAAAAAGTCATACTTCTTCGTTTTTTTTTGTACCCCATGTATGTTTGACACAATGTGAAGGCATGAAGAAGCTGCATTTTTAACATTAATCATGAGTTGTCACGAATTCATGTTAATCTTCTAGTGATTTTCTTTTCGACCAAGCAGGAGAAGAAACAAAAAAAATTAAATAGAAAAACAAGAATAAAGAAGTACAAACATTTCAGTTGATGGAAAGCCTACAATAATATATAGGTTAAAAAAAAAATAACGAGAATTTTAATCCCTCCTGGTGTCGCTATTCGACAAAATTACAGGCGGAGTCTCATGAACATTTTATGTTGTACATTTTCCATGAGAAAGAAATAATCAGCCCAGACATTTTCTTCAACATTAGCAATCAGTTGCAAATGTTCACAGACATTTCAGATGATTAAAAGCCTGCAAAATTAATTATATATAGGTTAACAATATAAGGTCAATTGTTTTCCCTCCTGGTTTCGCCATTTGAAAAATTCCAGGGGAGGAGTCTCCGGACATTTTATGTTGCACATTTTCCATGAGAAAGAAATAATCAGCCCAGACATTTTCTTCAACATTAGCAATCAGTTGCAAAGGTTCAGACATTTCAGATGATTAAAAGCCTGCAATTATATATAGGTTAACAATATAAGGTCAATTGTTTTCTCTCCTGGTTTCGCCATTTGAAAAAATTCCAGGAGGAGTCTCATGGACATTTTATGTTGTACATTTTCCCTGAGAAAGAAATAATCAGCCCAGACACTTTTTCTTCAACATTAATGATCAGTTGCAAAGGTTCACAGACATTTCAGATGATTAAAAGCCTGCAATTATATATAGGTTAACAATATAAGGTCAATTGTTTTCCCTCCTGGTTTCGCCATTTGAAAAAATTCCAGAGGAGTCTCATGGACATTTTATGTTGTACATTTTTCATGAGAAAGAAATAATCAGCCCAGACATTTCTTCAACATTAGCAATCAGTTGCAAAGGTACTCAGATATATCAGATGATTAAAAGCCTGCAATTATATATAGGTTAACAATATAAGGTCAATTGTTTTCCCTCCTGGTTTCGCCATTTGGAAAAATTCCAGGAGGAGTCTCATCAGACATTTATGTTGTACATTTTTCATGAGAAAGAAATAATCAGCCCAGACATTTTCTTCAACATTAGCAATCAGTTGCAAGGTTCACAGATATTTCAGATGATTAAAAGCCTTCAATTATATATAGGTTAACAATATAAGGTCAATTGTTTTCCCTCCTGGTTTCGCCATTTGAAAAAATTCCAGGAGAGTCTCATGGACATTTTATGTTGTACATTTTTTCAAGAGAAAGAAATAATCAGCCCAGACATTTTCTTCAACATTAGCAATCAGTTGCAAAGGTTCTCAGATATTTCAGATGATTAAAAGCCTGCAATTATATATAAGTTAACAATATAAGGTCAATTGTTTTCCCTCCTGGTTTCGCCATTTGGAAAAATTCCAGGGAGGAGTCTCATGGACATTTTTATGTTGTACATTTTCATGAGAAAGAAATAATCAGCCCAGACATTTTTCTTCAACATTAGCAATCAGTTGCAAGGTTCACAGATATTTCCAGATGATTAAAAGCCTGCAATTATATATAGGTTAACAATATAAGGTCAATTGTTTTCCCTCCTGGTTTCGCTATTTGAAAAATTTCAGGGAGGGAGTCTCATCAGTTGCAAAGGTTCACAGACATTTCAGATGTTTAAAAGCCTGCAATTATATATAGGTTAAAAATATAAGGTCAATTGTTTTCCCTCCTGGTTTCGCTATTTGAAAAATTCCAGGAGGAGTCTCTTGGACATTTTATGTTGTACATTTTCATGAGAAAGAAATAATCAGCCCAGACATTTTCTTCAACATTAGCAATCAGTTGCAAGGTTCACAGACATTTCGGATGATTAAAAGCCTGCAATTATATATAGGTTAACAATATAAGGTCAATTGTTTTCCCTCCTGGTTTCGCCATTTGATAAAATTCAGGAGGAGTCTCATGGACATTTTTATGTTGTACGTTTTCATGAGAAAGAAATAATCAGCCCAGACATTTTCTTCAACATTAGTAATCAGTTGCAAAGGTTCACAGACATTTCAGATGATTAAAAGCCTGCAATTATATATAGGTTAACAATATAAGGTCAATTGTTTTCCCTCCTGGTTTGCCATTTGAAAAAATTCCAGGAGGAGTCTCATGGACATTTTATGTTGTACATTTTCATGAGAAAGAAATAATCAGCCCAGACATTTTCTTCAACATTAGCAATCAGTTGCAAAGGTTCTCAGATATTTCAGATGATTAAAAGCCTGCAATTATATATAGGTTAACAATATAAGGTCAATTGTTTTCCCTCCTGGTTTCGCCATTTGGAAAAATTCCAGGAGGAGTCTCATGGACATTTTATGTTGTACATTTTTCATGAGAAAAGAAATAATCAGCCCAGACATTTTCTTCAACATTAGCAATCAGTTGCAAAGGTTCACTGACATTTCAGATGATTAAAAGCCTGCAATTATATATAGGTTAACAATATAAGGTCAATTGTTTTCCCTCCTGGTTTCGCTATTTGAAAAAATTTCGGGAGGTCTCATCAGTTGGTTCACAGACATTTCAGATGTTTAAAAGCCTGCAATTATATATAGGTTAAAAATATAAGGTCAATTGTTTTCCTCCTGGTTTCGCTATTTGAAAAAAATTCCAGGAGGAGTCTCTTGGACATTTTATGTTGTACATTTTCATGAGAAAAAAATAATCAGCCCAGACATTTTTTCAACATTAGCAATCAGTTGCAAAAGGTTCACAGACATTTCGGATGATTAAAAGCCTGCAATTATATATAGGTTAACAATATAAGGTCAATTGTTTTCCCTCCTGGTTTCGCCATTTGATAAAATTCCAGGAGGAGTCTCATGGACATTTTATGTTGTACGTTTTCATGAGAAAGAAATAATCAGCCCCAGACATTTTCTTCAACATTAGTAATCAGTTGCAAAGGTTCACAGACATTTCAGATGATTAAAAGCCTGCAATTATATATAGGTTAACAATATAAGGTCAATTGTTTTCCCTCCTGGTTTCGCCATTTGAAAAAAAATTCAGGAGGAGTCTCATGGACATTTTATTTTGTACATTTTCATGAGAAAGAAATAATCAGCCCAGACATTTTCTTCAACATTAGCAATCAGTTGCAAGGTTCTCAAGATATTTCAGATGATTAAAAGCCTGCAATTTATATATAGGTTAACAATATAAGGTCAATTGTTTTCCCTCCTGGTTTCGCCATTTGGAAAAATTCCAGGAGGAGTCTCATGGACATTTTATGTTGTACATTTTTCATGAGAAAGAAATAATCAGCCAGACATTTTCTTCAACATTAGCAATCAGTTGCAAAAGGTTCACAGATATTTCAGATGATTAAAAGCCTCAATTATATATAGGTTAACAATATAAGGTCAATTGTTTTCCCTCCTGGTTTCGCCATTTGAAAAAATTCCAGGACGAGTCTCATGGACATTTTATGTTGTACATTTTTCATGAGAAAGAAATAATCAGCCCAGACATTTTCTTCAGCATTAGCAATCAGTTGCAAAGGTTCACAGATATTTCAGATGACAAGCCCTGCAATTTATATATAGGTTAACAATATAAGGTCAATTGTTTTCCCTCCTGGTTTCGCCATTTGAAAAAATTCCAGGAGGAGTCTCATGGACATTTTATGTTGTACATTTTTCATGAGAAAGAAATAATCAGCCCAGACATTTTCTTCAACATTGTGCAATCAGTTGCAAAGGTTCTCAGATATTTCAGATGATTAAAAGCCTGCAATTATATATAGGTTAACAATATAAGGTCAATTGTTTCCCCTCCTGGTTTCGCCATTTGGAAAAATTCCAGGAGGAGTCTCATGGACATTTTTGTTATTGTACATTTTCATGAGAAAGAAATAATCAGCCCAGACATTAGCAATCAGTTGCAAAGGTTCACCAGATATTTCAGATTAAAAAGCCTGCAATTATATATAGTTTAACAATATAAGGTCAATTGTTTTTCCCTCCTGGTTTCGCTATTTGAAAAATTCCAGGAGTCATCAGTTGCAAAGGTTCACAGACATTTCAGATGATTAAAAGCCTGCAATTATATATAGGTTAAAAATATAAGGTCAATTGTTTTCCCTCCTGGTTTCGCCATTTGAAAAAATTCCAGGGAGGAGTCTCATGGACATTTTATGTTGTACATTTTCAGGAGAAAGAAATAATCAGCCCCTTAGAATTTCAAATATCAATAAAATTTTTTATATGCCATTTGTGAAGTAAATTTCCTAACATTAATGCCACTACCTGCGAACATATACGCCCAATACTACACAGCTAATTTGAAATTTGCGTGATATTGCATTTCAGATTTAATTTTAGAATTGATGAACAAAAATTATTTTGATATTTTTAAAGATATATTGACACCTTATAATTTTCTCCATGTTACTTCCACATTGCGGAGATTCTTCAAACGCTAACATCATTATCGAAGGACACGACCCTCCGAAGTATAACAATGCATCATCGAAAAATAGTTCTTGCCGAATTTTGTAAGTTTTCAATTATATTTTTGATGCTATATTAAGGTGTTTATTAATATTTCAGTCTGTAAAAAATTTAGGTTAAATAGTGCGTTAAACCGTAAAATTTTAAACGGGTATAGGGAATAAAAATAATTCTCTTAATAAATGATCAAAATTGAAAAGCAAGAAAGGAGTCTTATATGGTTTAATAAGAATGTCTATGAGTGATGAACGAAAGTTCTTTAAAAGTTTTCTAAATTATTTTATGCCAGTCTTCCGCTATGATGTGTTATGTGTGTAAATTTAATTGATGACTATAAGTATCCAAGTACATAGTTTGCAATTTGGGAAAGAATTTCTTCAACAAATTTATATTGGAAAAGTAGGAGAGAATGATAAAAAATAAAATATATTTTTATTGTTAGTAAGCCTTCTCTTATGCACAGTCTAATAGGGCAATTGCAGTTGTTTCCCTCTTGGGGTCGTGATGCGGCAAAAGCCCAAGAGGAGTTCATGGCTAATTTGATTTGTATATATTCCATGAAAGAGGAAAACCTAACTTTAATTTAAAGGTCCATTTTAAGACCTAAATTATTTAATATTTAAACCACTACCTAAGGAACATGCAATTTAACTATTAAATAGTACAAAATCCTTTTCATATTCGCATAGTCATATATCGGAGACTTAGTTATGCTAATTTTATCGAAGGTAAATTTTCTATTAAAATTTGTATAAAATTGCCCGCATCAAATATATACTTAAAATGTAGGTACGCCACCCGTGTGGGTCCGGGTTAAAATAGCCCCACTGTAGCCCATGCATGTCATAAAAGACGACTAAAATGGGTACCCAGGGCAATCGTGTATAACAGCCAGGAAAAAATCACACTTCTTCGTTTGGTGTACTCCATGTCTGTTTGACACAATGTGAAGTCATGAAGAAGCTGCATTTTTAACATTAATCATGAGTTGTCACGGGTTCATGTTAATCTTCTAGATGTTCTTTTCGACCAAGTTGAGAAGAAACAAAAAATTATATAGTAAAACAAGAATAAAGAAGTACAAACATTTCAGATGATGGAAAGCCTACAATTATATATTGGTTAAAAAAAATAACGAGAACTGTAATCCCTCCTGGTATCGCTATTCGATAAAATTACAGGAGAAGTCTGATGGAAGTTTTATGTGCTGCATTTTCCATGAGAAAAAAATAATCAGCTCAGATATATTCTTAAAAGTAGGAATCAGTTGCAAAGGTTCACAACATTTCAGTTGAAACAGCCTACAATTTTATATGGGTTAACAATATAAGGTCAATTGTTATCCCTCCTTGTATTGCCATTTGACAAAATTCTAGGAGGAGTCTCATGGACATTTATTTGTACATTTCCATGAGAAAGAAATAATCAACAGACATCTTTTTCAACATTAGGAGTCATTTGCAACATTTTATTTATGTTAACAATTAAGAATTCGAATTGTTATCCTCCTTGTATAGCCAGAATTCAGAAATAATACATTTTCCATGAGAAAGAAATAATCAGACATCTTTTTCAACATTAGGAGTCATTTGCAAAGGTTCACAGATATTTTGACGAGGAAAAGCCTACAATTATATATATGTTAACAATATAAGAATCATCGAATTGTTATCCTCCTTGTATAGCCATTTGACAAAATTCCAGGAGGAGTCTCATGGACATTTTATTTTGTACATTTTCCATGAGAAAGAAATAACCCAGACAACTTTTTCAACATTAGGTCATTTGCAGGACATATTTTTTCAACAATATAAGAATTATTGTTATCCTCCTTGTATAGCCATTTGACAAAATTCCAGGAGGAGTCTCATGGACATTTTATTTTGTACATTTTCCATGAAAGAAATAATCCAACCCAGACAACTTTTTCAACATTGGAGTCATTTGCAAAGGTTCACAGATATTTTTGACGAGGAAAAGCCTACAATTATATATATGTTAACAATATAAGAATCATCAATTGTTATCCTCCTTGTATAGCCATTTGACAAAATTCAGGAGGAGTCTCATGGACATTTTATTTTGTACATTTTCCATGAAAGAAATAATCAACCCAGACATCTTTTTTCAACATTAGGAGTCATTTGCAAAGGTTCACAGATATTTTTGACGAGGAAAAGCCTACAATTATATATATGTTAACAATATAAGAATCATCGAATTGTTATCCTCCTTGTATAGCCATTTGACAAAATTCCAGGAGGAGTCTCATGGACATTTTATTTTGTACATTTTCCATGAGAAAGAAATAATCAACCCAGACAACTTTTTCAACATTAGGAGTCATTTGCAAGGTTCACAGATATTTTTGACGAGGAAAAGCCTACAATTATATATATGTTAACAATATAAGAATCATCGAATTGTTATCCTCCTTGTATAGCCATTTGACAAAATTCAGGAGGAGTCTCATGGACATTTTATTTTGTACATTTTCCATGAGAAAGAAATAATCAGCAGACATCTTTTCAACATTGACAAAAGGTTCCAGGAAAAAGCCTACAATTATATATATGTTAACAATATAAGAATCTCAATTGTTATGTATAGCCATTTGACAAAATTTTCATTTTTGTACATTTTCCATGAGAAAGAAATAATCAACCCAGACATCTTTTTCAACATTAGGAGTCATTTGCAAAGGTTCACAGATATTTTTGACGAGGAAAAGCCTCAATTATATATATGTTAACAATATAAGAATCATCGAATTGTTATCCTCCTTGTATAGCCATTTGACAAAATTCAGGAGGACATGGACATTTTATTTTGTACATTTTCCATGAGGAAATAATCAACCCAGACATCTTTTTCAACATTAGGTCATTTGCAAAGGTTCACAGATATTTTTGACGAGGAAAAGCCTACAATTATATATGTTAACAATATAAGAATCATCGAATTGTTATCCTCCTTGTATAGCCATTTGACAAAATTCCAGGAGGAGTCTCATGGACATTTTATTTTGTACATTTCCATGAGAAAGAAATAATCAACCCAGACATCTTTTTCAACATTAGGAGTCATTTGCAAAGGTTCACAGATATTTTTGACGAGGAAAAGCCTACAATTATATATATGTTAACAATATAAGAATCATCGAATTGTTATCCTCCTTGTATAGCCATTTGACAAAATTCCAGGAGGAGTCTCATGGACATTTTATTTTGTACATTTTCCATGAGAAAGAAATAATCAACCCAGACATCTTTTTCAACATTAGGAGTCATTTGCAAAGGTTCACAGATATTTTTGACGAGGAAAAGCCTACAATTATATATATGTTAACAATATAAGAATCATCGAATTGTTATCCTCCTTGTATAGCCATTTGACAAAATTCCAGGAGGAGTCTCATGGACATTTTATTTTGTACATTTTCCATGAGAAAGAAATAATCAACCCAGACATCTTTTTCAACATTAGGAGTCATTTGCAAAGGTTCACAGATATTTTTGACGAGGAAAAAGCCTACAATTATATATATGTTAACAATATAAGAATCATCGAATTGTTATCCTCCTTGTATAGCCATTTGACAAAATTCCAGGAGGAGTCTCATGGACATTTTATTTTGTACATTTTCCATGAGAAAAAAGAAATAATCAACCCAGACATCTTTTTCAACATTAGGAGTCATTTGCAAAGGTTCACAGATATTTTTGACGAGGAAAAGCCTACAATTATATAGGTTAACAATATAAGAATCATCGAATTGTTATCCTCCTTGTATAGCCATTTGACAAAATTCCAGGAGGAGTCTCATGGACATTTTATTTTGTACATTTTCCATGAGAAAGAAATAATCAACCCAGACATCTTTTTCAACATTAGGAGTCATTTGCAAAGGTTCACAGATATTTTTGACGAGGGAAAAGCCTACAATTATATATATGTTAACAATATAAGAATCATCGAATTGTTATCCTCCTTGTATAGCCATTTGACAAAATTCCAGGAGGAGTCTCATGGACATTTTATTTTGTACATTTTCCATGAGAAAGAAATAATCAACCCAGACATCTTTTTCAACATTAGGAGTCATTTGCAAAGGTTCACAGATATTTTTGACGAGGAAAAAGCCTACAATTATATATATGTTAACAATATAAGAATCATCAATTGTTATCCTCCTTGTATAGCCATTTGACAAAATTCCAGGAGGAGTCTCATGGACATTTTTATTTTGTACATTTTCCATGAGAAAGAAATAATCAACCCAGACATCTTTTTCAACATTAGGAGTCATTTGCAAAGGTTCAGATATTTTTGACGAGGAAAAAGCCTACAATTATATATATGTTAACAATATAAGAATCATCGAATTGTTATCCTCCTTGTATAGCCATTTGACAAAATTCCAGTGAGGAGTCTCATGGACATTTTATTTTGTACATTTTCCATGAGAAGAAATAATTAGACCCTTAAAATTCAAATATCAATAAAACATTTTATATGTCGTTTCTACGAAGTAAATTTCTTAACATTAAAGCCACTACCTGCGGACATATACGCCTAACCGTACACGGCTAATTTGAAATTTGCGTAATATTGCATTTCCCGTTTATTTTTAGAATTAATAAACAAAAATTATTTTCATATTTTTTAAAGATATATTGACATTCCTTCTTTTTCTTTCTTGCATGTTACTTCCATTGTGCGGAGATTCTTCAAAAAAGCTGACATCTTTATCGAAGGACATGACCCTAACGAGTATAACAATTCATCATCGAAAAAAATAGTTCCTGCTGAATTTTGTAAGTTTTCAATTATATTTTGATACTATACTAAGGTGTTTATTAATATTTCAGTATGTTAACAAATTTGGGTTAAAAAGTGCGTTAAACCGTAAAATTTTAAACGAATTTTAAGGAATAAAAATAATTCTCATATTAATTGATCAAAATTGAAAGAAACAGGGAGTCTTATATGGTTTAATAAGAATGTCTATGAGTGATGAACGAAAGTTCTTTGAAAGATTTCTAAATTATTGTATGTCAGTCCTCCGCTATGAAGTGTTATGTGTGTAAATTTAATTGATGAGTATAAATATGCAAATACATATTTTGCAATTTCGGAAAAAAATTTCTTCAACAAATTTATGTTGAAAAAGTAGGAGAGAATAAATATATATATATATATTTTATTGTTAGTAAGCCTTCTCTTATGCACAGTCTAATAGGGCAATTGCAGTTGTTTCCCTCTTGGGGTCGCAATGCGACAAAAGCCCAAGAGGAGTTCATGGCTAATATGATTTGTATATATTCCATGAAAAGGAAAACCCTAATTTTAATTTAAACGTCCATTTTAAGATCTAAATTATTTAATATTTAAACCACTACCTAATTAACATGCAATTTAACTATTAAATAGTACAGAATTCCCTTTTCATATTCGCATATTCATATATCTGAGACTTAGTTATGTTAATTTTATCGAAGATAAATTTTCTATTAAAATTTGTATAAAATTGCCCGCATCAAATATATACTTAAAATGTAGGTACGTCACCCGGTTGGGTCCGGGTTAGAATAGCCCCACTGTAGCCCATGCATGTCGTAAAAGGCGACTAAAATGGGTGCCCAGGGCAATCGTGTATAACAGCCAGGAAAAAGTCACACTTCTTCGTCTAGTGTACCCCATGTCTGTTTGTCACAATGTGAAGGCATGAAGAAGCTGCATTTTTAACTAATTTTTAATTAATTAGTTTGATATTTTTAAAGATATATTGACACCCTTATATTTTTTCTACCATGTTACTTCCATTGTGCGGAGATTCTTCAAAAAGCTAACATCTTTATCGAAGGACACGACCCTCCCAAGTGAAACAATGCATCATCGAAAAAAATAGTTCCTGCCGAAATTTGTAAGTTTTCAATTATATTTTGATACTATACTAAGGTGTTTATTAATATTTCAGTGTGTAAAAATATTTTGGTTAAATAGTGAGTAAACAGTCCATTTTTTAATTTCCATTGATGGATTATTTAACTTATTAATCAGATAAGTTTTGAAGGAAATGTGTTTTACAAACAGTGAAAACAATTAGGCATATTTCTTTTGTTAATGGCAAAAGTTGTGAAGGAATTTGTTTTTTTACAAATCATGAAAACAACTATACATATATATTTTATTAATGACATTTGTTAAGGAAATGTTCTTTACAAATCAATGGAACAACTGTGCATATATCCTTCATTAATGGCAAAAGTTTTTTTTTGTTCTAATGTAGCTGGCAAACACTTAGACAGTTGTCTTTGATATCTTAAGGCAAGCGCCGCTCCGACGTTACTCACTTAACACTATCCAGGGGGCACGTATAATTTGAAGATAAACTACGGACGCGGAGTAACAATGCCCCCACTACACTCTGCGATCCTATTAGACCGACACCTACGGTTTAAAGTGGATTCCGAATCACTACAAACATCTATGGCACTGCCGGGACTCGAACCCGAAACCTGAGGTACTGAGCGCCAGCCACTCGACCATTCAGGCCCTTAGTGACAAAAGTTGAGAAGGAAATGTTTTTTTTACAAATAGTGATTGTAATTTATACTGATTTGGTTAAAATGTTGAAAAAATAAATAAATAAATAAACGGATGGAGACACTCTGGTTTATCTAAATGTGTGAAAACATGTCTGGGACCAGATTTACAGGCGTATGGAAGAGGAGAGTTGCGGGATAATGAATGAAATGAGGAAATAAAGGAATGGTGTAGACATTCATTGTAGCAGAACGATCATCCTATACATTAAACTTCTTGAAATCAACGTCCATAGATTCTTCTACAGTTATATTTTGCCCAGTATCACTTATATCCCTTCGCTGACTTTTACTAGCAGAGCGTAGATTCAACCTCGGCCCCCATACTCCCGTTGGCCATTTGCGCATAACTTTCCAGACTTTTAAGATTCTTTCTGAATTCTTCTACCTTTTCCAATACGTTTCCTTGAATTCTACTTCCCTTTCCATTCCTTATAACCTTACTCTATAAAATTTCACCAAATATTTCATTTATTTGACCATATAAACTTTATTTAAAATTCATTTAACATATAACTTTCATTTAAACCTCATATATTTATACATACAAACTTTATTTATTTTATTGTGCAATTTATTACTATATTTAGTTCGATCTCGCCGAAACCTTTCAAATGAACCTTTGGTTACTCCTATATCATGACTGGATCCTGAGGTATAACAGTGGGAACTCAGTTGGGTTTCCAGACCTTCCCACTTCCTTCCACCGGATACAAAATACCGGGAAATATCCCCTTTAAAATCTCTGATACGTTCTAGTCAGGACATTTTTATTTTTCTTATTAAGGAATTGTCATGTCTTATTACAGGGAATTAGGTTCCTGTATTTACGGAGGGGGTGATTATGATAAAGATTCAATCAATTGAAGGCCAAACACTAGTGCTTTATTTAATTTGAAGTGTTTAGAATAAATAAAGTCTTCTTTTTGAAATCTTCTAATAGAAATCATTATTTCCTATATTACTTATTGTCAACAAAAAACTCATAAAACAGTTGGTAGCCCTTACGTAGCTAGGATTAGGTCTTAAGGACATGACAGTATACCCAGCTTCCTTTATTAAAAAATTTTTCAAAGCGTGTATATAAACGCGAGTACATGTTACGCATCCATCTAAAATATAATAAAATATTGATAAAAACACAACATTTTGTCTCAACCAGAAAGTTAAAATCTGGTTCTTTTAGTTATTAAGTTTATTATTATTATAATAATAATTTTTTTCTAAAATAATTTTAAGAATTAGTTGTTTATTTATTCAATTCCTTCTATTAGTTCACACTCTTCCTATATATATATCTTGTTCAAATTTTCAATCTTTCATAAAATACTTTTTATTCATCCACTCAAGTTCAAATACATTTTTTTGAACTTGTAGTGGAGGACACTGGATGTTAATACAGTTTTTTGAAATATTAATTCAGTAATTAAATTTAATTAATTAATTTTAGTTTTTTTTTTTTTTTTTTTTTTAATTTAAGTTTCATGTATCTACCAATAGATGGTGCCATATAAACTTTAAAAAATGAATGAAAATTATTTATAAAAGACTTTCTGCAAAATAATTTTAGTAAAGTAGGAATAGACTTTAAAATTTTTTTTTATCTTACTTGCTTTTAAATCAACTAATATACACACATAATCTTTGTGATTATTTATTTTTTAACACAATATTTAATTTTGAAAAAATATTTAATTTTTTAATATTAACATTTCCCAAGTTGATACTTCCTGCCTACCGCTGTTTTGATACTTAATAATGGAATTATTTCTTCGTCTACTCTTTTATTATAAGATATTTTCCTTTTTGATAGAAACTATTTTTAAACACATGATTTTCATATTCGTCTTTTTAATGTCGTACAGAAGTTTGTTTTCTGGCAGTTCCTTTTTCAATTCCTACTATTAGGTCACACTCTCCCTATATATATCTTGTTCAAATTTTCAATCATTCATAAAATACTTTTTATTCATTCACTCAAGTTTAAAAAATGTATTTGGACTTGTAGTGGATGACACTTGATGTTAATATAGTACTTTCAAATATTAATTCAATAATTAGTTTTAGTATTTTTTTAGATTTGAGTTGCATGTATCTACCCATAGATGGCACCAGATGCAAGAGAAAATTTCAACTTGAAATGAAATCTTTTTTTTTTTTCATTCAGTTTCTACTATTAGTTCACACTCTCCCTATAGATATTTATATAGCTTGTTCAAATTTTCAATCGGTAATAAAATACTTTTTTATTCATCCGCTCAAGTTTAAATACTGTCAGCGGCGAAGCGTGTAGATCGCGGGAAAAAATTTATTTTCCAGATTCTTTGTTCATTTCTGGGTTCTAGTCTGAGTCAAGGAGGGAACAAAATGGAAAATGAAACATGTGAATAAATGAGTGAGAGAGATGGAAAGTGTGTATGTGAGAGATAGAGAGAGACAGAATTTTTTCTAACTTTAGAAAATGAATGAAAATTATTTATAGACTTTCTGCAAATATAATAAAAAAAAGTAAATTGACTGTAAATTTTTTTTTTTTTATATTACTTGTTTATTTTTTTCTTTAACATAGTGTTTCATTTAGAAAAAAAAAAAAAAATTTTTTTTTTTTTAACCTCTAACGAAATAGAAATCTCTCTACTCACAGTAGCTTGAATTTTTGTAATCCATAAATAATCCAAAGTATTCAAAATAAAAAAAAGGTATTAACTAACGTGCTAATTTGGGAACAGAAATGTTAATCTGCATTTTATGGTTTCCGCTACGAAAGAAAAGGCATTGGCAAGTTTGTGACCTAGAAAGGAATTTATTGTCAATTGTGGCACAATAATTGCCATTTATCAGTAATTTAAGGATATAAATACGTATATTTAAAACATGAAAATTCATTCTGAGTGTTTGCCATTTATCAGTAAATTAAGGATATATATACGTATATTTAAAACATGAAAATTCATTCTGAGTGTTTGCCATTTATCAGTAATTTAAGGATATAAATACGTATATTTAAAACATGAAAAATTCATTCTGAGTGTTTGCCATTTATCAGTAATTTAAGGATATAAATACGTATATTTAAAACATGAAAATTCATTCTGAGTGATTGCCATTTATCAGTAATTTAAGGATATAAATACGTATATTTAAAACATGAAAATTCATTCTGAGTGTTTGCCATTTATCAGTAATTTAAGGATATAAATACGTATATTTAAAACATGAAAATTCATTCTGAGTGTTTGCCATTTATCAGTAATTTAAGGATATAAATACGTATATTTAAAACATGAAAATTCATTCTTTGCCATTTATCAGTAATTTAAGGATATAAATACGTATATTTAAAACATGAAAATTCATTCTGAGTGTTTGCCATTTATCAGTAATTTAAGGATATAAATACGTATATTTAAAACATGAAAATTCATTCTGAGTGTTTGCCATTTATCAGTAATTTAAGGATATAAATACGTATATTTAAAACATGAAAATTCATTCTGAGTGATTGCTATTTATCAGTAATTTAAGGATATAAATACGTATATTTAAAACATGAAAATTCATTCTGAGTGTTTGCCATTTATCAGTAATTTAAGGATATAAATACGTATATTTAAAACATGAAAATTCATTCTGAGTAATTTGCTATTTATCAGTAATTTAAGGATATAAATACGTATATTTAAAACATGAAAATTCATTCTGAGTGATTGCCATTTATCAGTAATTTAAGGATATAAATACGTATATTTAAAACATGAAAATTCATTCTGAGTGTTTGCCATTTATCAGTAATTTAAGGATATAAATACGTATATTTAAAACATGAAAATTCATTCTGAGTGTTTGCCATTTATCAGTAATTTAAGGATATAAATACGTATATTTAAAACATGAAAATTCATTCTGAGTGTTTGCCATTTATCAGTAATTTAAGGATATAAATACGTATATTTAAAACATGAAAATTCATTCTGAGTGATTGCCATTTATCAGTAATTTAAGGATATAAATACGTATATTTAAAAAAAATTTATCATTCTAAGGATATAAAAAATACAAAAAATCGAAAGTAATATCTTTTTCTTGCCATTTCCTATTCTAGTTATTGTAAAAGAATTAATCATTCTCTTATAAAAATGTCTACCATAAATTTACTACAGTTTTAATAACTTCTATAGTGTTGATTTAATTGAAAAAATTAATGAAAAAATAAACTAATATATTTTAACAAATAAATAATTTGTAACAATTTTCAAACATAAGTAACATTTTATTAAATATGAAAAAAAATTAATTTTTTTTAAATTTTTTATGAAAAAAATTATAACTTTTTCTGTTACTTGCTATTTATAACTTTTCATGGATTAACTATTTGTATTATCATAATAATTTTAAATAGTTATGTAATTTTATAGTGTTTAAACTAATGTTTATATTGTTTTTACTGTCTCTATATGTACTTGTTTATTTATTTCAGATGTTTGTTTTAATAGCACTATCTTGCATCGCTCTATCAGCAGCTAATGGCTTAAGCAATTCCTTGACAATATCGTAATTAGATAGTCTATACAGTAATTACACATACAAATGTGTCGCAAGTTGCTTTTCACTTATTTCTTTTAACAATATATATATATATATCAATTTTAAGTTATTTTCATTAGGAAATATTCCGTATAATTTTATCACAAAGCTCTAATCAGATTCGAATTTCAATATTTTATTATATGTCGAATAAATTTTGTCTAATTGAGTTTTATTTCAAAAAAATTCTATAAACAAGAGTTTAATGTCGACTTTAAATGAAAAGAAAACATGTTTTTAATTAGTATTTAAAGTTAATTATAAGAGATAAGTTGTATTAAAATTGTTAACTATATTTAGGGTTTTGTTTCGGCAAAGAATGGCAGTATCATCAGCATAAATATATATACCCTAAATATCTTGCCTGTGCATTAAACAAACACCTAAATGATCTTTCTAATTGGTATGACAAGTGGAAAATTGCTCTTAACATTAACAAAATCGAAGCAGTCTTCTTCAGCAAGAATCAAAAATATAAAAAACCAGCCATCTACCTCAAAAAACAACTTATCTTTTGGAAATCAGAAACAAAATATCTTGAAATTTATCTTCATAAACAACTAAATTGGAATTTTCATTTTAACTATGTCAAACAAAAATACAGAAGAAACATTAGAAGACTCCATCCCCTTATAGCAAGAAACTCGAGCATGAGTAGACACAATAAACTTCTGATTTTCACCTCTATGCTTCGTCCCCTCCTCACCTATGCTTGCCCTGTATGGGCCTATGCCAGGGGTCGGCAAAAAAAAAAAAATCCATTTAATTCGTATACCCAATACGCATACATACACTGAAGTGACAAAAGTCATGGGATAGCAATATGCAAATTTTCAAGATGGCAGTAGCATCGCGTAGAACAGGTATAAATGCGCAGTGCTTTCGCAGAGCTTTCATTTCTGTTCAAGTTATTCATGTGAAGAGGTTTTGACGTGATGATCACACGACAGGGAATTAACAGACTTTGAACGCGGAATGTTAGTTGGAGCTAGACGCATGGGCCATGCCATTTCGGAAATCGTTAGGGAATTCAACATTCCCAGATCCACTGTGTCAAGAGTGTGCCGAGAGTATGAAATTTCAGGCATAACATCCCACCATGGACAGCGCAGTGGTCGACCGCCTGCACTTAACGACCGAGACCGGCGACGTCTGCAAAGAGTCGTAAATTCTAACAGACAAGCAACACTGCGTCAAATAACCGCAGAAATCAATTTGGGACGTACAAGGGACTTGTCTGTTAGTACTGTGCGGTGAAATTTGGCTTTCTTGGGCTATTCAGCAGAAGACCGACTCGAGTGCCTTTACTGACAGAACGACATCGCTTGCAGCGACTCGTGGGCTGAATGGAAAACCGTGGCCTGGTCCGATGAGTCACAATTTCAGTTGGTAAGATCTGATGGTAGGGTTCGAGTGTGGGCAGATCCCACGAAGCCATTTACCCAAACTGTCAGCAAGGCACTGTTCAAGCTATTGGTGGCTCCGTAATAGTGTGGGCTGTTTTTTCATGGCATGGACTTAGTCCTCTGGTGCGACTGGACCGAACATTGACTGGAAATGTTTATGTTCAGCTACTTGAGATCACTTGCAGCCATTCATGGACTTCATGTACCCAAACAACGATGGGATTTTTTTTATGGATGACAATGCGCCATGTCACCGGAAAACAACTGTTCGCGATTGGTTTGAAGAACATTCTGGACAATTCCAGCGAATGATCTAGATCGCCCGACATGAATCCCATCCAGCATTTATGGACATCATCGAGAGGTCTGTTCGTGCCCAAAAAATCCTGCACCATCAACGCTTTCACAATTATGGACGTCTATCGAGACAGCATGGCTCAATATTCCTGCAGAAGACTTCCAACGAATTGTTGAGTCCATGCCACGTCGAGTTGCTGCACTTCGCCGGGCAAAAGGAGGGCTGACACGATATTAAGAGGTATCCCATGACTTTTGTCACTTCAGTGTATATTTGATATCTGTTTTAGATTATTAATCATAGAGTATTTACGGAAAAATTTCTTGTTGATATATTTTTAAATCATGATTTTATGCAGAAAAACTGAAAAGAAGAAAATTTTGACAAGAAGTTCATTTGATAACAGAAAATTCTATTTGCATTATAAACATGTGCTTACTTCAAAATGCAATTTAAAACAAAAAAAATAAAACTCTTAATTTATTATAAATTAATTAAATATTTCTAAATTATAATTTTAATTGTTGCATTTTTTTTAAATAGGCAATAAAATAAAAAATAAACATTTTCAGTACAATGTTTTCAGATTCAATCCATTGTATATAAAATTAGCATTATATGTTTTCATTATTTTGGAATTTAACATTATCAACTATAACTTTGAAATGAAAACTGTATTTTTATGCATAAACAAAATCAAATTAAAAATTTGTTATATTTCAAATGTTTTTCAATTTTTATAAATTTAATTATTACAGATTAATCAACCTCAAATCTATAAGTTCGGATACTCCATCAAGAACCACCACTATGTTTTCACAGCAAGCAAGAAAAAAATATCTAGACACTAGATTTTAAATATCTAGCCTTTTTTAATAAAAGTTTAGAAAAGTCTAAAAAATCTTAAATTTTTTAAAAAATGTTTGACTAATCACAATGGGAAATGTTTTTATTGTTAAATTTAAATCAAGATTTAATGCTAAAAAATTGAAGTATATAAATTTTGACATGAGGGTCATTTTATGACAAGAAATACACTTTATTAAAAATATTTATTCCTCAAAATGAAATTAAAGAAATAAGCTTTTAATTTGCTAAAAATTAATTAAATATTTCTAAAATTCAATGCATACTGGATAATTAATTACTTCAATTTTTTTTTAATATAGAATAAACACTTTCAAACTGATTTTCAAATAAACAATTTCATTGCAATTCTAAATTTTATGATTGCCATCAGCAATCTTAAAAAAAAATCCATTTAATTCGTATACCAAATACGCATATATATATTTGATATCTGTTTTAGATTATTAAATTTCAATTATTTATTCCATTTTCATTAACAGAATTCATCAAGCCCAACCCTATAAGTTCGGATACTCCATCAAGGACCACCATGGTGAACAACACAGAGAAGTTTCGGAAAAAGGAAGCAAAACCAGTGAAATATTTTAAATGTCTAAACATTTTTGAATAAACGTTTAAAAAGTCCAGAAAATTTGACTAATAACAGAGTGTTTCTTGTTGATATATTTTTAAATCATGATTTTATGCAGAAAAACTGAAAAGAAGAAAAATTTTTGACAAGAAGTTCATTTGATAACAGAAAATTCTATTTGCATTATAAACATGTGCTTACTTCAAAATGCAATTTAAAACAAAAAAATAAAACTCTTAATTTATTATAAATTAATTAAATATTTCTAAATTATAATTTTAATTGTTGCATTTTTTAAATAGGCAATAAAATAAAAAATAAACATTTTCAGTACAATGTTTTCAGTAATTATTCAATCCATTGTATATAAAATTAGCATTATATGTTTTCATTATTTTGGAATTTAACATTATCAACTATAACTTTGAAATGAAAACTGTATTTCTTATGCATAAACAAAATCAAATTTAAAATTTGTTATATTTCAAATGTTTTTCAATTTTTATAAATTTAATTATTACAGATTAATCAACCTCAAATCTATAAGTTCGGATACTCCATCAAAGACCACCACTATGTTTTCACAGCAAGCAAGAAAAAAATATCTAGACACTAGATTTTAAACTAGATGAAACTAGATTTTAAATATCTAGACATTTTTTAATAAAAGTTTAGAAAAGTCTAAAAAATCTTAAATTTAAAAAAAAAATGTTTGACTAATCACAAAGTCTCAATGGGAAATTTTTTATTGTTAAATTTAAATCAAGATTTAATGCAAAAAAAAAATTGAAATATATAAATTTTGACATGAAGGTCATTTTATGACAAAAGTACACTTTATTAAAAATATTTATTCCTCAAAATGAAATTAAAGACATAAGCTTTTAATTTGCTAAAAATTAATTAAATATTTCTAAAATTCAATGCATGCTGGATAATTAATTACTTCAATTTTTTTAATTGGATATGGATCCGGCATGTATGAATGGTCTTGGATATGGTGGATATGGATCAAGCATGAATGGCCTTGGACGGTTTCACTGACGACAGGGACATCGCCAGACAAGTCAACTACGTCGCTGACCATTCCGGTTTCAGAGCTCAGGTCAAGACCAACGAGCTAGGAACCGCCAACCAGAGCCCCTGCCGCTGTCCGCATGATCTCCAACGATCCTTACCCAGGGGGAGCAGTTCGACCTACAATTCAAGACCCAATGAACCACTTGAGCTTTCTGATGATACTGTCCTCGGATTACTTGGTGCATATAGTAATGGAGTTAACGGATACGGATATGGATCCGGCAGAAATGGTCTTGGATATGGCGGATATGGATCCGGCATGTATGTACTTGCATATGGTGGATATGGATCAAGCATGAATGGCCTTGGACGGTTTCACTGACGACAGGGGCATCGCCAGACAAGTCAACTACGTCGCTGACCATGCCGGATTCAGATCTCAGGTCAAGACCAACGAGGCAGGAACCGCCAACCAGAGCCCTGCGGTTGTCCGCATGATCTCCAACGATCCTTACTCGGGGAGCAGTTCGACCCTACAATTCAAGACCCAATGAAACACTTGAGCTTTCTGCTGATACTGTCCTCGGATTAATTGGTGGATATGGTTATGGGGTTAACGGATACGGATATGGATCCGGCAGAAATGGCCTTGGATATGGTGGATATGGAAACATTGGGTATGGACGTTCTTTGGGATATAATGGAGGTGTTGTCAACTTTGGAGCTCCATTAATAGGCGGAGGTATTAGAGGTTATGATAGTATATTTGTAAATGTGGCTTAATATGTACCTGAAATTATGACATTTTTGATTGGAACTTTGCAATATGGAATAAATATAGCATTCTTATAATATGTTTGTGCTATTCTTATAATATGACTATTCTTATGACTATAATGCGACTATTCTTATAATATATGTGTGTACTCCACTGGAGCAGTTCGACCCTACAATTCAAGATCAAATGAACCACTTGAGCTTTCTGCTGATCCCTGTCCTCGGATTAATTGTGGTGGATATGGTTATGGAGTTAACGGATACTGATATGGAGTTAATGGATATGGATATGGATCTGGCAGAAATGGTCTTGGAAATGGTTATGGAGTTGATGGGTATGGATATGGATCCGGCAGTTATGGTCTTGGATATGGTGGAAATGGGAACCTTGGCTATGGACGTTCTTTGGGATATAATGGAGGATATGGAGGTGTGGTCAACTTGGTGCCCCTTAATAGGTGGAGCTATTAGAGGTTATGACAGTAGATTTGTAAATGTGGCTTAGTTTTTTATTTAAAATTTACATTTTCTTAGTTGAATTTTTCAAATGTATTAGTTTCAATACATCTGTCGGGCTGGAAAAATCCCCGTTGTTATTTGTTTGCAGAAAATAAAATAGCCTTTTCGCAAAAATTTGTATTTTCTTAGTACTGTGTGTGTGTAGAAATTTCTTTTCTAATGCATTTTAATTGATTTTCTAAATTATTTTATTTAATTTCTTATTTATATGTTTATAGATCTTTTTAATATTTATTTAAAATTATCTTAAATGATTTCATTAAGAAGCTGACAATTATAAAAATAATCAAGAGTTCTTGAAAAACAACATTTTCTACTTTAATCATATGACAGTTTAAAAATATTTTTAATGAATTATTAAAATTTAATGTTCTAAATCATATAAGAAAATTTTTAATTTTACTAACTTTTTACCTAAACTGAGCTTTTTAATAAAGCTAAACTTCTGCTTTCTCAATCATAAGAAAAGGTTTTAAAAAATAGTTTTAAATAGATTTACGACTTGAAGTAAAAAATAATTAAAAAATAATTATGCAGAAATTTAATATTGATGCATTAAATATTCTACGTGTCAAAAATATGAAGAAAAAAAAACATGAAAAATTATGGCAATTTAAATACCCTATGTGGGCCTGAATGGCTGAGTGGCTGCTCTCTTCGAGCTCGGTACCACATGTTTCTGGGGTTCGAGTCCCGGCGATGGCATGGATGTTTGTAGTGGTTCGGAATCTACTTTAAAGCGTAGGTCCCAGTTCAATATGATCGTAGAGCGTTGCGGGGCATTGTTACCCGCGTCCGTATCTCTTAAGTTACACGCAGCCCTTGGGTAATGCAAAGTGAGTAACGTCTGTGCAGCGCTTCTTGCCTTAAGGCAGGGATCTCCAAACTACGGCCCGCGGGCCAAATCCGGCCCACCAGTGTCATCAATCTGGCACGCGACAGCGAATAGCTTATTGTTGCTGTAATAAGTTGGATAAAAATACAGAATGATAATAACTCGGTTTTTATTTACTTGCTAGGTAAAGCTTAATGACAAGCATAATACGCAAAAAATTTAACTTAAGCATAACAACTAACTGGGAATTATAGATAATGGCAGAAAAATATAATGGTTTTGGCCCTTGGTACTTACTGGAGTAAACAGTATAACCCTAAGGCTGGAAAGTTTGGAGACCCTTGCATTAAGGCATCCAAGACAAAGTGTCTAAGTGTTTGCCAGATGCATTAGAAAAATATCCTATGTAATAATTTTTCTTTTCTATTTGTCATAATTGTGTCCATACTTGGCATCACAAGGAGTTATAAATGTAGAATATGTTTTGTGACTGAATGTGATATGTGATATGAATCAACTGATATAAAATGCAAAAAAAAAAAAAAAATTGTTACAAAGGGGACATATTTTTTTCAGGAAACCTCTTTTCTTTTAATACGCTTTTATTAGCTTCACCTGTATGTTTGTTTGTATGTATGTAACTGACTCTTTGGGCTCGATTTTGCCATACTTTAAGCGATCCGATTTAATTTAAACGTTGTAGACTTACCAAGGACCGACAACACTAAAATATTTTGATAAGTTTATTATCTCATCATGATTAGGATCGCCAGGATTAGTGATTAAAACACACAGCCTTTGAAAAGTCATCTTGATCGGCGATCATTTCCCCCCCTGGAGATCTGTTTCTCCCTCATACAAACTATTTAAGCTGCAAAGAAACATTTACAGGCATCTTTCAGACATTCAAATCTACGGAACAGCGGCACAACGGATAAAGCGCCTGACTACGGATTAGAGATTTCGTGTTCGAATCCTGGCTATATTCGCATTTAACCTTTGTTTTACTCGCAATTAAATTATTGTAGGAACTAGTCCTCCGTACCGGGGATCTCATTTAAATATGATAGTTTAAAAACTGTAAAAAAAAACACGCTTTTAGAGTGAATCAAACTAAAAAATAAATTAATAGTTTCAAAAAACTAAAAAACACGCTTTTAAGAGTTATCAAACTAAAAGTAAAAAATAATTGTTAACATAAGAATAAAATGACTGACGAGAAAACAAGTCACTGTTCCTTAAAGCGTGGGGTGCTTTTTTGTATGACATTTTTAAACTAACTCTGCATTTCGGAATGAAACTAGTGAAAAATTATAACGATTGATATCGTGCACCCCACGCCTTAAGAACAGTGATGTTCATTTTCTCGTCAGTCATTTTATTCTTATGTTAACAATTATTTTTTACTTTTTAGTTTGATTAACTCTAAAAGCGTGTTTTTTATTTTTTTGAAACTATTAATTTTTTATCTGGGACTTAATCAAAAATACTTGCAAAGCAGTCTAATTTCAATTTAATTGTATTGCATCTTGATACAAAGTTTCAACTTATTAGCAAGTATATATCACAGTATCTTTTATAAATCAGAAATTTAATTAAAATCAGAAGACAAACTTTAATTTAAAAAAATATTTTATACTTAATTAGAGATTTAAAGTAAGTTTAAATTTATGTCACTATTCTAACACGTTCCTAATTCACTTTCATATTTACTATCATATATATTTTTATTCATTCGTTGATTAAGGATTTTATTTTATTTTTATTTTCATAATTTGATTCTTAATATATTTATGTTTTTAATGATTTTTAATTTTTTTGTTCGAGAACTACCATCATCAATCTAATACTTTACCATCGTCAATCCTACATTGCATTTTAATTATATTTAATTTATGTTATGATTAATGATTTTCTTCCAACATTTTTTTTTTTTTATTCATCATTTGTTCTAGAATGTTTTATATTGCTATCTATCTATCTATCCTTATATATATATATATATATATATATATATTTAAACGCTTTGATCGGTGATAATGAAATGTCGTTTATAAAATTATTTTATAGCATTTAGTTTTTCCTTTTAATATCATTGTGTTGAGCCCATGCTCACAATTTGCTTATAGTTCATCTAAATTAAAGTAAACAATAGATATACCATTATGGTGTATATATATATATATATACCGTTATACCGTTTCTTGAATGCAGAAATAAATCAGTTTTGTATTAATATGGTGATTAGGGATTGCAATACCGGTATACCGATACTGAATACAGGTATTTTGAGCCATTTGTACAATTTTGTAATACCGGTATTCACAAGTTTAAATACTGTTTTTTCGGTATTTATTAGAAATTTAGAATTCTTATCTGTGAAAGAATTTTATGTGTGAAATTCTTATTCTATAACAAATTCTTATTCTTATTCTATTTTCCACAACCTATCCCAGTTATCGAAGATTATGACACTAATATCGAGAGTGAAAAAAGAATTGTCTCTTGAACAAAAATTAGAATTGGCGATAACAAAAAATTTCGACAAACCAAAATACAATACAGAAATCAGCTATATCCAAAACAATCAGACGAGAGATAGATTTATTTGAAGATGAGGGATTTAGAGGTAAATACTTGGAAAACTTGAGTTTTCGACAGCTGGTAATTTTTGCACAAAATTACGTTCCAGGTTTAATGAATACAATTGATGCATTATGTTTTTTTAAAATCACATTTCAAAAATTTGTAATAGTACCACAGAATGAATAGTGATATTTACACTTTTTTATGATTTAAATCAATAAGATGTTCCTTTACTTTTTTGTGATTCGTTATATACTGTTATAATTTATAAGTTACAAATTTTTTTTGTGATATTTACATTCTCTAGTAAAACTGTCAAATAAAACAAAAACAACCTGTGTTTCTTTTCTTTTCTAAAATTTCTACTACCGGTATCCCGGTATTAAGATCTAAAAAATACCGAATACTGGTATTGTACTTTTGGTCCGATATTGCAATCCCTAATGGTGATCATTATCGATTCCATATTGTAACCAGTGGTTAAATAATTGCTTCAAAAATGTAATTCATTCAACATCGATGCAGTGTTTACAGAATAATCACTTGGGTTCATATATTATAGTGTCCAAAGTGTAAGAACAATTTTCAATTTAAAATTCCCGATTAATGGAATTTTTTTTTTTTTTTAGGTTCTGGCCGTTTTGAAGGCCATCCCTGCCGATGACTTTTGAGCATGCATCGAGAGTTGGCATAAGTGCATTGTGTCCGGAGGGGATTACTTTGAAGTCGATGAAATGAATTTGAAAACAATAAATAAAGAGTTTTTGAAAAAAAAAAATAATTACTTTCTTAAATAAAAATATTTACTACTTTTATTAATATTTTTATTAATACTTCTTGCTTTTGGGCACAGTAGTACTTTAAAATCTGAACATTCGGTAATATCATTACTTACCGGTACTTCAATATCTGAACATTCGGCAATTTGTAAATATTATTTCAAAAATACTAAAAATGTACCATACAATTTAAGTTCTAGTTGAAATCATATTTAAAAATCTCATTACACTTGCTAAAAAAATCTCGTTAAGTTTTATGTTATGTTTGATAAAATGATGCCATGTTTTCATCACGTAAAGTTGTTAAATTCTATTAAATATAATGCAATATTTCAGCATTCTAAAGTATTCATTGAATAACATAAATGATGCATTTTTTTTTTTTTTATTCTGTACAAAAATTCAACAAATTTTGCTATAATGACCCTTTTGAAAATATATTTGCCTGTATTTACATATGTTGTGCTACTGTTTCATCACTATACTTGCAATATTAATTCTGAAAATTTGATTTTTAAAAACTCATTCGACTGTGTGACTGATAATTAAGTAACAAATTTTAGAAGTAGTTGCTATAATAAAAAATATCTTAAACCAATATTTTCCTATTATATTTTTACATGTGACGTGCACGTAGATTATTTCTTGCAAAAATACATACATACAAATTTCCAAGAATTTTTCCATAAAAATATTAATCCAGTTTTTTAAACTGTTCTAGTAAAATGTATAATAATAATATAAAAATACCTTATCAAAAAAAGTATTCGTTCAACTAAGCTTTTCAGGGCATTTTGAGTGAATGTCAACTTTTAACGAAAAGAAACAACAACTCAACTTTTTAAGCTACAAATTTTGCTTTTTCTTTATAAAACTTATTAGCAGATTGTTGGTACTGATGTTGTTACAACAAAGGGGTTTTATTAGATTTTAGGGTGGTTATTTGGTAATGTATAATCAATTTATGTTGTACAAACATTTTATGTTGAATTTTAGAAATTTGTTCAAATAAGCACTTTCCAAATTGACAATTTGATTGTCAGATATTGTTGTAGGTTTGAATATGTGAACAAATGTTTTCTATTATAAGAATAATAAAATCAACATGTTTGTGAACGAATGTTTTCTATTATGAACATAATAAAAATGAAAATAACGTTCAAGATTAACTGATACGCACCTGAAACATCTAATTTTGTTAGCATCTTTAAGAACAAATCTTTATGTAGATGAGTTGATAAAAACAACTACAAATTGAAAAAGCCCCCGTTAAATAAATACTGAGTGTTTGATAATTATTTAGAATTAAATGCTTTAAGTTATTCATTTTTATTTTAAGCATTTAAAAATGTTTATTAACTATAAAACCTAAATTTGTACTTTTGTTTTATTGACATTTTTTTTAAATCTCCACTATACAGACTAAAAAAACATGAAAAAAAAAAAAATGTTGCTATTTACATAATAATTCCATAACTAGCATATAAATAAAAATTCTTTTTTTTTTATAATTTTTAGTATGTTTTGAAAACTTGAAAGTGGTATGCATATTTTTTTTTTTTTTTTTGAAGCAGTAGCACTCTTCCCAAAAAAAGGTTTGATTATCTTTGTCCTATAATGAACAACTCTGGTAGTTTAAATAAATACAGTGTGCTGCAATGAGTAGTGTAGATCATTAATTTTTCTGAAATCAAAATCTTTGCAATATTAATACAAATTATTTATTTTTACAAATTATTTACAATTATTTATTTATACAAATTATTTACAATTATTTATTTTTACAAATTATTTACAAATATTTATTCTCTTGTACATATAATTTCAATGTGTCACTTACATAGGTCACTGCATCGTTTCATCTACACTACTGGCCGTAAAAATTGTTATACCAGGAAGGCGGCACAACACGCACGTGAAATTTGTAGGGCAATTATAACAAGCTGAGTTAGCAAACGATTCGATTTCAACAGAAAAGAAAAATGATTAAGGATTGAGAGAAAAGATTGTAATGTACCGGGTTTGAGGATCATCGTACTGCAATATTGCTGTCGTTCATCATTTATAAAAGCCTGTTAGAGTGCCGCTAGATTGTAAATAGTGTATCAAAGACTTGCTGGCTTGTTTGTTACCTGGATGTGTGATCGTCTGTATGGATAAATATTTGTAGCAAAACAGTCTCATTCTTTCTTGTTTCATTATAATCACATAACTGAACATGGAATAGATGGGAAAAGTCATAAAATAAAGCGTGGCGCAAGTTGTCAAATGTAAAAGTCCATGGCTTTACCTGACGAGCACAGAGATCAGACATCATTAGTAGCTATACCCATGCGCTGCAAGTGTTTATTAAGAAAATCATGTCCTGCCGAGAGTCGAAAATTTTTATCATTTATAAATCGTTCATCATTTATAAATCATCATTATCATCTGCTTTTCATCATTATCCTCTGTTAGAGTGCAGCTAGATTGTAAATAGTGTATCAAAGACTTGCTGGCTTGTTTGTTACCTGGATGTGTGATCGCCTGTATGGATAAATATTTGTAGCAAAACAGTCTCATTCTTTCTTGTTTCATTATAATCACATAACTGAACATGGAATAGATGGGAAAAGTCATAAAATAAAGTGTGGCGCAAGTTGTCAAATGTAAAAAGTCCATGGCTTTACCTGACGAGCACAGAGAGCAGACATCATTAGTAGCTATACCCCATGCGCTGCAAGTGTTTATTAAGAAAATCATGTCCTGCCGAGAGTCAAAAATTTTTATCATTTATAAATCGTTCATCATTTATAAATCATCATTATCATCTGCTTTTCATCATTATCCTCTGTTAGAGTGCAGCTAGATTGTAAATAGTGTATCAAAGACTTGCTGGCTTGTTTGTTACTTGGATGTGTGACCGTCTGTATGGATAAATATTTGTAGCAAAACAGTCTCATTCTTTCTTGTTTCATTATAATCACATAACTGTCGGCTGAATATGGAATAGATGGGTAAAGTGTGGTGCATGTTGTCAAATGTAAAAAGTCCATGACTTTACCTGACGAGCACAGAGAACAGACATCATTAGTAGCTATACCCATGCGGTGCAAGTGTTTATCAAGAAAATCATGTCCTGTCGAGAGTCGGAAATTTGCTGTAAAAACTGCATGGGGCAAGTCCATTGGGATGGGGTGATGAAACAAGTATATTCCACATTTTATCAGTTGAAAGGAGTTTGTTTTAATAGTCTGTCTATTTTCTTCTTTACCAAGGAAATTGTGGCTGTGGTAACTTTGGCCAAGAGGTTGGCTTTTCATATCCAGGCACCTCACAACGGCTGGGAAACCACTGAAAAACAATCTCCCAGTCAGAAACAATTGCATTAGACAGATTTACCTTAACCTCTTACAATAAGGAAGCAATCACTAGATATATAGGAGACATTTGCTAAGATTGCAGCTTGGGAGTCAAAGATAACAGCTTTGTTAAGATGAGTAGTTAGTCCAAGAAGGTTTAAAAATTGCATTCCTTATGGCAAAACTATCAGCATCAAAATTGGAGGCATTAAGACCAACTGCATAAGATTCTTCAAAAAATCCTTTGCAATAGAGACCGGCACCAGTATTTCCATTACACGTAGATCCATTTAAAACCAGCGTAATTTGTAGTAATAATTTTTAAGGGAAAGGCCTGAAGAGCATTAGGAACTGTATCACATTTCTTTTCAGACATACCAATGGAAAGATTGCAAGTATGAGCTCTACTAGTAGATGAGAGGAGCCAATTTGAAAAGGATGAGATAATGCTGGTATGATGTTATTATAAAATACAAAAGCAAAGTTCCTCAGCACAAGAGATAAATGATTTGTGCATTTCCAGTCTGGGGTGGCGGAGAGTACTGTTGCCAATGCTGTAGGTTTAATCTTTTGTACTTAGCATAGAGTTTTTTAATGCCCGCTTTTCACTTCTGAATTTTAAAGGTTCAATGCCAGTCAGAATTTCCATGCCAGCGATTGGAGTGGATTTAATCACTTGTTTTTTTCACTATAATTTCACTTATATTTCTATTATTTTCATTTCTTCCTGATGTAGCAATTTTAATGGCCTGCAGTGTATTACCATGGATGATGATGCTTATATATAACATATAGGTACAAATAATTTATTTATAATAGCATTTATTTTATAGGATAAATAATAATAGTAATAGACAAATATAAAAAAATTATGTATGAAATAAGATATATGCACAGATTATATAGATATAATTAAGTAATAAAAAAGTATAAAATATTTACAGTAAAAATTAATAAAAAAAATGAATATATTTATGTGAATCCCATTAAAATAATAAAGTTTTTGTTAAATAAATGAAAATTACAAACGTGACACATTGATTAATAATAATAGAATACACAATATATATATATAATAAAAATATATATGTACATGCTGCTAGTAGATAATGCCTATGCCATAATAATAGAATACACAATATATATATATAATAAAATATATATGTACATGCTGCTAGTAGATAATGCCTATGCCTTCTATAATGCTGCCATTGTTAATGCACCCGCCTGGCCATGTAAAGATACTGCCACTTGTTTATAAAATACTGAACAAAAAAGGACACAAAAATTGATAACTAATATTTAAGATATAATGCAGGGAAAAAAAAAATTCAATAGGGGCAATTGAAATGTTACCATAAGAATTAAAAACAATAATTTTTAACCAATATTTTTTTTTTTTCCTTCACAATGGTAATTTTACATCATAAAATACACCAGCATGCAAAACTTAAGCAACAAATGCATTTTCAAAGTGCAACTGTGAAATTGTTGAATAAGATTTTCTACGACTGGCACAGTGAAGGGACAACTTAGTAGAAAGGTGAGGCGTACGCAAATATCAGAGGGGACGGCAAATATCGGAGGGGACGCGTGGAATGCATGTGTTTGGCGCCAAGGCAGTTTAAATACGAGATGGAAGGACGCATTTCCAGACATTCTCTGCCAGTGAATGTGAAAGCGTATGTTCATAATGGCTACAAGAAACTATCAGGATACCTTTACACGTGGTAGAATGATCGATAAGTTTGTAGCTTGACGAGTGTTGTACAAGAGTTTGGAATTGAAGAAAGTGTAGTTTCTTTAGATTGGATAGTCTTTCAAGTGACAGGTTCTTTAGATTGGATAGTCTTTCAAGTGACAGGTTCTTTAGATTGATAGTCTTTCAAGTGACAGGTTCTTTAGATTGATAGTCTTTCAAGTGACAGGTACAGCTGTAAGAAAGGTTGACGGTCGAGGAAAACAATGGCAGTGATGACCGATATATCGTTCTGCAGGTGAAAAGAGAGCGTAAACAGCTATCAGGCAACATCGCTCAGCAGCAGCGTACGGCAACTTAAAGGCAGGTATCACGCCAGAAGTCTGCATAAAAGTGGCTTATTCGCCCGTCGTCCTGAACACTGCATAACATTACCAGCAGCCAATCGGCAACATCGTCTACAACACAATCGTCGAACACAAAGACTGGTCATCTCATCAATGGAGTCAAGTTCTGTTTACTGATGAGAGTCATTTCAGCCTGGGCAACGATTCTCAGCACCAGTTGATATGGAAGGAGGTAAGGTCATGGTTTCTTCATCACGAACATCTGCGAAAGAAAGTCTTGGAGTGCTTCTATGGAGAGGCAATATGTGAAATGGACGATCGGAGCTCCATATTTGCGACAGCGATTGACTTACAAGAGATCATTATTGCGATGAAATTATCCTCTCATGCGTGCATCAGTTCCTGATCCAGATTTTATTTCTTGTGGATGACAATGCACGTCCACGCAGGATCCCTGCTATTGAGAAGTTTCTAGAAAGCGAGGATATCTGTAGAATGGATAGATCATAACTTTCATTGATTTAAATCCATGTGTGAAATGCTTTAGGGAGATGCCTGGCAGCAAGATCTTATCCTCCCGAGAACACCAGATAGCTGAAACCAATGCTTGAAGAATGGCAACTCTTCTAGAAATAGGAACTGCTGTATCATTTAGTATTGAGAAACCATTGCTGTTAAGGAAGATCATATCCCTTACTATGGAACTTTGGTTCATGTAGTTCATCCTCATGGCCAGACAATGTTTATTATTAAAGCCATTCTGTTAATAAAACATTTTCTGATTTGTTCCAAAATGTAAGCATTTTCAATTTCGGCTACAATACTTTTTTCATCTTATAAAGTACTGTATTGTGCCTCTGTAGCATGAATTTCATGTCTCCCTCTTGATTTTTTGCAAAATTATGTCAAAATCAAAAGTTGCTAAGTTTTGCACACTAGTTTATTTCCCTGCATTATACATTTATAATACTTCAATAAATTAAAACAATTGTTATATTTTAGTTTTATAGAAAATTTTACAATAAATTTAAAGTTCAAACAGTTCTTTTTTCGTGCATTATAAATAAAAATTTAAAATTTTAGCAGATCACATCTGTGGCAATTTCATTGTATGCAAATTTTTTCCTGTAATATTTTTAAATTATAATTTTCAATTTCATTAGTTTACATTTCTTTTCAAACATGATTCCAAATAGATTAAATATTTATACAATAAAAATTAGCCATTTAAAGTCGTATTATAATGATAATTAAAATTTTCTTCTTATCTTATCGTGTTTTTCATCATCTTTTTTTTTTTTTTTTTTTTAAGACACCGAATCATTGCAAATCAAAATAAATGTAAAATTCATATTTACACAAATAATTGTTTTTTAAGTCTTCTCATCTCTTTTAATTGGAGATCAACAATTTTGTTTAATTTTTAAATGAAGTGTGTTTTAATTTATTTGATTTCATATAGAAAATTATTTTGTTCACAATTTTTAAATAAATTTGATATAAAGATCGTGTGTGTAAGGATTTGAATATGTGTGAGATCTATTGACAACTTAAAGTTAATAAAACTTTTAACGAATATCTGATGTACAAAACGAATACTAGACATGATAAGTTCAAAATTTCTACGAAAAGATGAAGGAAATCTGTATCCAGTAGATTTGAAATGAACACCAACAATGACTCTGAAATTGACAGCTGAAAGGTGGAATTATAATGAACAAGGCAATAAATATTTTATTTTTCTGTGGGAATTTTTAACCAAAAAAATTACCTTTTATACATTATTAATTTTATACGAAAATTTACAAACACAAATTTTATACTTTACCAATTTTATACAAAAATTATAAAAATCAGGTGCACATAAGATCGAAGAACAATAACTCCTTATGCTTAGTTAAAAATTTCATGATTAATTTTTTATTAGTGTTATTAAAAATAGAAATTAATGAGAGATAGATTAAGGACTTTCTTCTAGGAATTAGCCACAATATTCTCCTTCTTCAATAAATAACTCTTAGATAGTGGAATTATAACTATGGTGGATTGTGTATCCTTTGGAGTACACTCAACAACTGAAACAGATGTTGACTGTAGAATGGACAATAGTTAGATAATCGAATGGTGAGATGGTGTCAAAACAACCACTGCAGTGGTCATACCTCTACTGAGGGACATCTATTTGTTGTTGTTCTTGGCAAGATACACATTTGTACCAAAACTCTTCAATAAAGCCTTTTTCCTTTTGTAATTATGAGGGATCAAATGAGGTAAGATTTTTTTCAAACAGTGGAATTGCAATTTTGTCCGATTCAGTGAGTGTGATAGAAGTTTCATTTCGTTAATTTGATTGATTCTATAAGGGCTTACAAGCAATGAAACTCAAGAAAATGTAAGGCTAGTGTATGCAAATCTGTTTTGCACTGCATTAATTCTCTTGTCCCACACATTCTCTGATCTGACAAAACATAGGAAAACACATACCCGAGCAAGGCCAGATAAACAGTTGGTTTCATTATAAACGTCCGCAAGCGAAAAATTTACAAACCGGAAAAGGTGAAAAAGGAAAACTAATTTCTTATTAATTTGCAAGAATATGAAAATACATGTGCAGCACCTTTACATATTCTCAAAAGCTTTACAGATTAGTAAAAATTATCTTAACACTAAAGAAAAGTGCATTATAATATACATTAAATTTGTTGAATAAAAAAACAAATGTCGATTTTGAATAGTGAAAAAGAGGAACCACTTTTTGGAGAGCATTCATCAAATTTGTGATGAATCTGCTACTTGAGTGATAAGTAGATGGGAAAGCATCCCCATTCAATATTAATAGAAATAAACCAATTACTCCCTTTAAAATCTATTCTCAAACACGTTTCACCTCATTGGCACCGCATTCAGCCACCAAATGATTGGATTCGTCATCCTTCCTCATTGCAGTACCGTCGGGGCACGACATTAATCCCGGCGAGTTTTATAGCAAAACTCTTGTAAAGAGATTAACACGCCCGCACCCAAACAACCCCAGAAAGTGACTAAGTCACCTTAGTGGCGGAGGTTGGTATGTTTCTATGAACAGCGCCCTTAATACTGTGTAAGTCAGGACAACCACTTCTGAATAATGGCGACAGCTCGTCAGGAGCTCTTACGCGGGTGAAACTATTCGTTCAAGAACAAATTTACCATTGTGAGCAATCGGTACAAATTGGTATCATATAAATACTTTTTATACAGGCATCCATTTTATTTTCAATGCAGGCCTCCATCAATTTATCCTGCCATTGAAGACAACCAGACACCTGGAGAAATTCTCAGATATTTGTTTTAAATTCTTTAAAAAATCCATTTAAGGCGCAGGATAGTAGCTGGCGATTGTAAATTGAGTACAAACCAAACACAAAATTCAATACGAGGATCATCGTCAAATAAATTGTTATGGATGTGAAAAGTAGAAGTAAACAAGCAAAAGAAAGTCCATCTTGCTCTCTCACCTGAGAAAGTAAGATTCAAAGGGACTTTAAATGGTATAAGTTCGTACATGTTGCATTTGCTAATTTCGAACAATTTTTTTAAGAATACGAATTAATGTAATGAATGGTGTGACATGTTCTTGTATTGGAGTAAGTCATACACCATTGCAGAGAGTGAAATAAAATATCTTCGTCTAAACGAAAGGAGAGTAAAATTTGAAAACACAGTTGTTAATGACATGCTTTAACTTGTTTCACAGAAAAAGGAACAACAAAGTAGAAACCCTCGAGAAAATATCGAAGTTGATGGGCAGTTAATCCAAACCAAATTATTTGCTTTTCAAACAGCGAAAGAAAAAAATAGAAACTTTTTAAGGAACTGACTGGCAAAGCTAGAATTACCTTATATATTGCAAATAACAATTAAGTATTTCCACAATAATTTTTAAGATAAGTTTTGAATTCACTGAAGATACATCCGAAACTTAATTACTTAAAGAGGATGTTGATATAAAATCAATAAGAGAAGAAGATGAAGGTAAACATCTTTCCACAGGACAGACTACACAAGTTAATAATTTATTAGATAGTTTTCGGATATATTTCAACAAGCGGAAGAAGATTCCCAAGATTCAGCACAACAGTAATACAGGAAACAATCTTCCTGCTTCATTGCCCACCATATCATATGATATATGACATTACAGAAAAATTCACCATATGCGTCATATCTGCGTTTTAATTCAAGATGAATAAAATTCCACACGATACAGACTCAAGTTAATAATTTATTAATCAACCAGGGGAAGAAGTTTCCCAAGATTTACAGAAAACCTTCCTGGTTCATTGCCACCATATCATATGACATCAGTTAAGAACTCGATAAAAAATTCTCATTAATGACATTACAGAAAAATGCGAATCACCATATGCTTCATCTGGTGTTTTAATTCCAAAGATGAAGGTAAAATATCTTTCCACAGGACAGACTACAAGTTAATAATTTATTAGAAAGTTTCCGGATATATTTCAACCAGGGGAAGAAGATTCCCAAGATTCAGCACAACAGTAATTCAGGAAACAATCTTCCTGTTTCATTGCCCCCATATCATATGACATCAGTTAAAAAGAACTGGATAAACTTCTCATTAATGGTATTACAGAAAATGCGAGACTCCAAATGCTTCATCTGGTGTTTTAAATTCCGGAAGATGAAGGTGTAAACATCTTCCACACGACAGACTACACAAGCACAATTCATTAGAAAGTTTCCGGATATATTTCAACCAGGGGAAGAAGATTTCCAAGATTCAGCACAACAGTAATTCAGGAAACAATCTTCCTGTTTCATGTCTCCCCATATCATATGACATCAGTTAAAAAGAACTGGATAAACTTCTCATTACTGGTAATACAGAAAATGCGAGACTCCAAATGCTTCATCTGGTGTTTTAATTCCGAAGATGAAGGTAAACATCTTCCACACACGACAGACTACACAAGTTAATAATTCATTAGAAAGTTTCCGGATATATTTCAACCAGGGGAAGATTCTGAAGATTCAAAGCACAACAGTAATTCAGGAAACAATCTTCCTGTTTCATTGCCCCCATATCATGTGACATCAGTTAAAAAAGAACTGGATAAACTTCTCATTAATGGTATTACAGAAAATGCGTAGACCCATATGCTTCATCTGGTGTTTTAATTCCTAAGATGAAGGTAAACATCTTTCCACACGATCAGACTACACAAGTTAATACATTTATATTAGAAAGTTTTTGA
>BPLR01001533.1:0-55901 GCA_021605095.1 Caerostris extrusa
GGAAATAGATAGTAATTTTTCTTTTAGAAAGACAGGTTGCCACTGATTTTTAAAGAACTTCGTAAATGGCTTTTCTGCTACAATAGGATTCAACTTCTGTAATCTTTTGAGTTATACCGTTTGTCTTACGGCACACTATTTAGGTTCATATTTCATCTAGCTCAAGGAATCGTGCTTGTGTATCTTAATTTTGTAAATTTTAGTTTTATTTCTTTGTCAGATGATCACTCTTTTTGTTTTGTAAAACATTTGATTGAAAGCTATGTGAGATCCTTGATATAAAAACATCTACTCCTGCAACTAGTAAATTTTCTCCTATCATGGATTATGTGGTAAAAATATAATGTAGTCAGCAGGTCTCGAACCGCATTGGTTCTGCAATTTCGCTAACGTACCTTATGCGTGGTAACGTAATGTCGTGAGTTTTCCAAAAAGGTTAAAACTGACTTGGTCAATCTCTGAGATGCTCAGTGATTTTGGATTTCATATTTAATCAGATTCAGGGACAACATTTCGCACTTTAAGGCAGCTTTATGGAAGCTCAGTGTGTCATAATGATATTCAACATTTAATTTATCGCTTGTAACTTGTAAATTACATCCTCCTATCAAGTTGGATGTAAAACAATAAAAATCATGGTAACAAGTCCAAGAAGTCTACAACCGTCTATCTATCTGGGAGTAGCTTTCATGTCATCCGCATTGTGCCACTGTCCGTAAGATAAAACAAGTAATATAAAAAAAATTTAAAGTCAATTCCTACTTCTTCACTATATTGCAGACAGAAAATACCTTTACAAATAATATCTTTCATTCATAAAAAGTTTATCTGACGCCATTTACTGATAAAATATATGCGACTTAAATCTACGAAAATTAATTAAGTGGAAATTTCAATTACTCGGATTATCATTTTGAAAAAAAACCGTCTTAACATCAAGTGTCATCCCACTACAAAGAGTCAAAATGTATTTGCACTCGGAGTGGATGAAATAAAAAGTATTTTATTAACGAATGAAAATTTGAACAAGATATATAGGAGAGTGTAAGCTAACGAAGGAATTGAAAAAGGGTGATTCAAATTGGAAGGACGGACTTCATTATAATCCAACAATAGAAAGAAAAAAAGAAAAATTTGACTTTTTTGTACTTTTATAATTGTTGTCTATATGCACAACAACCCAGTTGTAATCCATGAAAGTGACTTCCTTGGGACTTCTTTTATGTCCTTGGGACTTGACTTGACCATAATTGTGACTTCTTTTATTGAGATTTGCCAAACTATATTTTCAAATATTTAAAGCTTTATTATAACCCCCTCTCACCAAAAAAAAAAAGCATCGATAATATACAACTGAATCAAATTGACATAAATAATGCTAAAATCTTTTGCTCGCTTTTATTGCTTGTCGACGACAAGGTGATAGTTAAAAATATAGCGAATACAAATATAAACGATTAGAATATTTTTTGAAATGTTTATAAACATCATAGGATATTTTGGAAATTATCGCCGACTTGCTGATAAATACGATTCAACGTTAAAATCTTTGGTAATAATATTTTGATTTAAAAATACAAATAACAATTATAAAAATAAAATAAATATAAAATTACAATAATTTTATTTTAACTACTCAGTTATGTAGAGTAAAATTATACACTATATCCAAAGCCTTTATTTTGAAATCAGTTCTTAATTTTTTTTATAGTTTTTAAACTAAATGGATAAATGAAAAATCTTCGTTGAAGATTAACTAGTTCTAGAATAGTAATAAATGTATCAATAGTCCAGGAATAATGAGTCTATTATAAATGACAAACTAACAAGATTTAATGTGTTTTAATCTTTTTCATGCTTATGTAAGATTACATCTACACAATTGTACAATGGCATAGTTTTTAATTTCAATTCGTAAGTGATGCAGCGCCCTGATGAAGAATTTTGGAGCTCTATCAAATATATATGTAAAGTTTGCGGCAAAGACCCTAAGTGAATACATCAACATACTATAGTCTAAAAGTTAAAAATAAATGTTGAGAGGTGAATCAATCTTGTTTGCTAAATAATTTACAATTTTTCAAAAGCAATCCTGCTAAACTCGCTGCAGATGGGATGTCAGGGATGTTTATATATAGGGGGGAGTTCATCTTTTTCTTTTCAAATTCGACGTAAACAAATTACTAATTTATAGACATTTATTCTTCTGATAAAAATTGTTAAATACCGATTCATGATAATTAAGGAGATGAACACAAGCATTAAATTCAACTTTAAATAATTGCCAAATATGGTCGCTATAAAAATTATAGTCTAAAAAACTAAAAGACACGCTTTTAGAGTTAATCAAACTAAAAATTAAAAAATAATTGTTAACATAAAAATAAAATTACTGATGAGAAAATTAATGTCACTGTTCTAAAAGCGTGGGGTGCTCGATATCAATCGTTAGTTCACTCCGAAATCACTAGTTTCATTCCGAAATGCAGATTTAGTTTAAAAATGTCATACAAAAAGCACCCCACGCTTTTAGAACAGGGACATTCATTTTTCTCGTCAGTAATTTTATTGTTAACAATTATTTTTTACTTTTAGTTTGATTAACTGTAAAAAGTGTTTTTAAACTATAATATTTAAATGAGGTCCCGGTACAGAGGACTGGAACTATAGTTCTTACAATAATTTAATTGTGAGTAAAACAAAGGCTAAATGCGAATATGTCGAGCCAGCCAGAATTCGAACGAGGGAATCTCCCTGATCCGCAGTCAGGCGCGTTATCCGTTGTGCCACTGTCCCACGTAGGTTTGAATGTCTTAGGTACTTTCATTCTACAAGGGTTAAATTGTTCTTCATAAGTTAAAATAAAATCACTAATCCTGGCGATCCTAATCATGATGAGATAATAAACTTATCAAAATATTTTATTGTTGTCGGTCCTTGATAAGTCTACATGGTTTAAATTAAATATAATCTCTTAAAGTACTTCAAAATCGAGCCCAAAGAGTCAGTTATCAGTTACAAACAAAAAAACAAATATACAGGTGAAACCAATAAAAGCGTATTTAAAAATTACTAATTTATAGACATTTATTCTTCTGATAAAAATTGTTAAATACAGAGGCATTATAATTAAGGAGATGAACACAAGCATTAAATTCAACTTTAAATAATTGCCAAATATGGTCGCTATGGCGAACTGAATGAGTTTGATCGATAACTTTTGACCTGAAGCATGCAGTAATGATGTTTACAGTGTTAATTTTTTATATAATCTATTCGAGATATTTTTGTTACTGCTAATTTATTTAAACATCGAAAAGAAAGTAAATATTATTTCGAAAGTTATTATATTTCGGAGCGCACTGACCTGGCAATAAATATTAAAATCTAAAGATCATTATCTTACAATTAAAAACATGCAGATTTATGCATAAAAATTAAATATATTATTAATGATTTATTTTATTTTTTATTATCTTTAAAAGTGTCATATTTTTAAAATTCTCCAATGCTTTCTTCCATTAAATCAAAAGTATATATTCAGAGAGATTCTCTTGAGAGTGTATAGTCAGTAAGTGAGGAATCAGTAAGTTAGAAATAACTTGAGGCACTTTAAGACATAACTTTTAAACTCATAACCTACTGATTCCTTATTAAGTAATAAATGAGTAAACTTACAGTAAATGAGGAATCCCTTATCAAAAAATTTCAATTTTATTAAAAACCAGTTTTACAATTGAAAGCATATTTATATATATATATATATATACATATTATAAAGACGAAAAATAAAGAATATTTGTCTTACTAAATAGATGTGACACATATAACTATAATTATAAAAACTGTTGGACCCTCATGATTTAGCATTTTAAAAATTTTATAAAAGGAAATTTGGTAAAAGTTATAAAAAAAACAATTAAAAGCTTTAATTTAAAATGATATTTAATTAGAAGAGAGAGATACATATTAATATATATATAGAGCGAGTGTATATAATTGAGAGCATATATAATCTAGAAAAATAATTAGAATCAAGATAATTGCTAATTTATCATTGGTTTTTCAAAATTTTGTTTTTGAGTAGTATTTTTTAAGAACCTATACGTAATTTATTTAGAGATAATCTTACAAAAAAAAAAAAAAATTTTAATATAATAAAAATATTTATTTTAAAATTATCCATTTAATTCTCTTTAACAATAACCAAAACAATAAAATTTCAAAATCTTTTAATCCTTCAATCTAATAAGTATAAAATTTTTCCAATATAAAATCTCATGCAGCATTGTCCAACAATTTACAGAAATAGTGATTTTACTTAATATAACAAAACTAAAAGGAAAACATTCATTAAAGTATAACAGCAATAAAGTCTTTCATTTTGAAATTTAAAAGCCGATACATTTTACCAAACATATCTGCACTTAATTTATCCAATTTCTAAAACAGCTAAAAAAGGAATTTGACAATAGAAAAAATATATTGATGTTGATGGCATTTTCAGATTTGATGCAATTATAATAAGAGTTCATTTTAGATAATGTATATGTGTCTATGCAGTTCATTTAGAAATTTTTAAAAAGTGCCAAGAAAGAATCTTGTTTATAATATGAAAATTGTCTGCATACTTCAAGACTCTTGAGAATGATTTGGACTCTCAATAATGACTTGACCGTTTCCGAAAAACACTTGGAAAGAATCTTGCCAAAAATCTGAACAATTCTATATTAAGTTGTTGATTCGATTCTTTACAAGCTGCTATTGCAGTATTGATGTAGCTGAAATCTCTTTTTATACTCAGAACGTTGTCTTTAAAACTGGATGTCAATGATTTCCACCTGCAGTTAAGCGTGAACAGTTCTTGCAATTCATCAAACTTTTCTGCATTGTCGAGCTCTTGACTTTCAAATAGCTTCATTCGAGTTTTATTCCATGAACTTCGCAATTCATCGTAGGATGATTCAAGACGTGGGAAATCAGTGTCCGATTCTAAAATTCTTGTAAGGAATGTCAAGTTGGATGTGTGAATTTGCAACATCTGGAGCTTTATCCGCCTATCGGACAAGTAATTCCTGTAGAAATATTTTAATTGAGCTTTGGAATCAATGTTAATCTTACGAAGAGGTATAGATTTCACAGCGGATTGCATATCCACTAGAATTGAAGCTGTTTCCTCGCTAGAAAGGGTTTCAGCTTCAGTTACCGATGGACAATTTTTGTTCGAACTCTCTCCAAGATTCAATTGTTCCAACTTATTTCGAATATTATCCATAGCATCCAAATAAATATATCAAAAGATTTTCAGCAAATAACAATAACTCCTACTTACAAATTTTAGAATTTTTTAAATATATTTTAATCAAAAATTAAAAGCGCAACGCATTTATTTGACACTGACTTTAACTTTCTGAACTAAATGTTCACTCAAGTGATATTTACAGTACAATGATTAAATTGATAATGATCTTTAGTAAGAGTGGGAAACATTTATCGATCAGTTAATTCATACAGTTAAAATATCTAACAACTGATGCCATTTGGCTGTAATAAGAACATTCCTACAACAAGATGTTGTTTTCCAATGCTGAACATTTTGATCTGATGTCATATGCGACCTGATGGCCAAGTGGCTAGTGCTCTGGCTATTCGTAACACAGGCTTCATATTCGAATACTGCCTATGATATGGATGTTTGCCAGGATTTTAAATCCACTTTAAACTGTAGGTCCCGGTCTGTTTAGCCATCGTGAGCACAAGATGATCTCAGAGCGACAAACCAAACAATATTTGATGCCATATTTTTTTTGCTCACCAGCAGTTTTTTTTAATCGATTCAGTGATAGGTAGGCTGTATCATGGAGATCCTGCTGTATTGACTTATTTCACGATTTGGAAAATACTCCAGGATTACTGTACTGGAAGTTTAAACCATTATCTCGAACTCCTCAAATGCAAATTATGTATTGTTCCAACCTACGGATTTGTTGCGGTCATCCTTGTCGCAGACATTAAAGCTTTCGGTGTGGCATTGCCTTCAGGATTCCTAATCAAACTTTTTTTTGTTATAACCTAGCTTCCTATCCAGAAGATCGCGACCTGGTGCCCAATTGGTTAGCGCTCTGGCCGCAGGTTTCAGGTCCGAATCCTGATGGGGGTATGGATATTTGTTAATAGTTCTGAATCCACGTTAAACTGTAGGTCCCCGTCTAATTAGTCCAAAAGTTTGCGAAAAATGACCGTAGAGCGACAAACCAAACCTATCCACAAGATATTTTCCCATGTTATTATTATTTTTTAAATATTTGCTTGCACAATGCTTTTCTGTTTGCGAGAGCTGCGTTAGACGTTTATCACACGGGTTTATTTCGTTATTTTCAGCATAAAGCAAACCAACCTTACCATTTAAAAATATAAGCTAGCAATTGCATACCCATCGGCGAATTTGTTTCCATGAGGGAATAGTCGATAAAATGCTTCGGAATGAACCAAGGAAAAAGTGAAACTCATTATTTTTAAGCGAGCAATAATTTGCCTCACGCTAATAGTAGTGAATTAACTTCATCTGATAAACCCATCAACGGTTTTTTAATGAAAATTTAGTCACTTATTTTCACTTAAAATGATTAACTACAACTCAATATCCGATCTTTAACACTGTGAATGCGAATCTATCCGCTTTATTTTGCAAATATTACTGTTTTAGTGTTCTAAACTGTGAAAAAAAAATATAATTTATGTATAAAAATTTACTCTGTTATAGAATTTTTTTCTTTCTAATGCAGCTGGCAAGATAGACCGTGATCTTTTATGCCGTAAGGGCTGCACCGACGTTACTCACTTTGCACTACCCAGGGGCGCGTGTAACTTGAAGATAAGCCACGGACGCGGAGTAACAATGCCCCGCAACGCTCTACGATACTATTAAGAAAGGGACCTACAGTTTAAAGTGGATTCGAACCACTACAAACACCCATGTCAACACCGGGATTCGATCCCGATACCTCGATGGCCGAGTGGCTAGCGCTCTGGTGCTCGGTACCACAGATATCTGTTATAGAATTTAATATATATATTAAATTTTATAACAGTCCTGATATATATAGATCCAGTCTCTCTCTCTATATATATATAGCCTTTATGGGATATAGTAGCCTTTATGGGAGTGGGGGATTTTAAGCAATTGCAGTTTTTTACAGCATCCGAAAACCTAGAATTGAAAGATGTTTCTTATTGGGTTCTAGATAAGGTGATTGCAAGTCTCTTCCCTGATGCATCCTTTGTTATTGAATCCCGAAAAATTCCATACGTTCTAATGACGCAGAAGATGACACTAAGCCATATGTTATCCAAATCCAGTTTACAAGAAAAACCATTGGATCCCATTACCCCATTATAATTTTGTTAAGGCATACTCATGTGCATGGCAGGATTTACATTTTTATCCCCTTCTTCTCCATGATTTCAATGAAAGCTGGCAAACACAGAAACAGGAAAATTGAAATCTTAGAAAGCATAGAAATCCCTTTGAGATCTCAAGGTGATCTTCTACAAATTCGAAGCCCACACCAAACCCTGTTTTTCACTTTTTCTTTCTAACCCAGGGGGCGCGTGATAACTTGAAGTTTTGGATGCCAAGGACGCCAAAGTACTCACTTTGCCCCCCGCAACGCGGACGCGGAGTAACAACGATCATATTAGACCGGGACCTACTTTTTAAAGTGGATTCCGAACCACTACAAACAACCATGGCACCGCCGGGACTCGAACCCGAAACCTGTAGTACCGAGCGCCAGAGCGCTAGCTACTCGGCCATGCAGGCCCGTTTTACTTTAAGTTGGATCAGATTAAGACATCATCAAATATGCAAGCCGACTGCTTTCTCAGATATAGCAACTATTCGACAACTGAAAGAGAGGATCTCGCTGTTGTCTTGGCTCTCATTTCGTGAATGTTTAGAAGGATCGGAAATAATTGTGGCATCTGATTACCAACCTTTAAGATACTTCTCACCAGGGCCGGAGTTTCCTATAGGCTAACTAAGCTTCAGCCTAGGGCCTCAAGATTAAGAAAGGTCTACATTCAAATTGTTAGCAAAATTAGAATTACACTATTCTAAAAAACAGTAAACACCAAAACACTGAATGAAAATAAATTATAGTTTAAAAAAAATAAAAAACACGCTTTTAGAGTAATCAAACTAAAAAGTAAGAAATAATTGGCACTCTGACGAAAATGAATGCGTGGGGTGCTCAATATCAATCGTTATAATTTTCAACTAGTTTCATTCCGAAATGCAGATTTAGTTTTAAAATGTCATTCAAAGCACTCCACGCTTTTAGAGTGACATTCATTTTCTCGTCAGTAATTTTAGTATGTTAAACAATTATTTTTTACTTTTTAGTTTGATTAACTCTAAAAGTGTGTTTTTCAAACTATAATATTTAAATGAGGTCCCGGTACGGAGGACAGGAACTATAGTTCTTACAATAATTTAATTGTGAGTAAAACAAAGATTAAATGCGATTATGTCGAGCCAGCCAGGATTCGAACAGGGAATCACCTGATCGGTAGTCAGGCACGTTATTCGTTGTGCCACTGTCCCACGTAGGTTTGAATGTCTTAAGTAATTTCATTCTCCATGAGTGGGCTCTTCATAAGTTAAAATAAAATCACTCATCCCTGGCGATCCTAATCATGGTGAGATAATAAACTTATCAAAATATTTTATTGTCATCGGTCCTTGATAAGTCTACAAAGTTTAATTAAATCTGATCGCTTAAAAGTAGGCCAAAATCGAGCCCAAAGAGTCAGTTACAAACAAACATACTGATGAAACTAATAAAAGCGTATTAAAATCAGTAAACACCAAAACACTGAATCGAAAATAAGAAGAAACTCTACACATATGATTAATAAACAAGCATAAAAATGTATTGGTTAAGATGACTGAAGAACTATTTCATTTCCACACATATGTGAGACAAACGCATAAGCCTTAAAAATTCCACATTGTCGCAGACAGACTTGTATCAAATAATATTAAAAAAAAATTTCAAGTTACCTTCCCAATGTGGAATCAATTTTTACGGCTGTTTCTCAGTTTAATAGTCACTAATTGTACTGGGGAAAGCTCATTTACAAGACTTAAAAATATCAAAAATAAATTAAGAATCTCAATGATCCAGACGAGGTTGTCTTCGTTAAGTATTTTGTGCATCGAAAATGAAATCATCAAAAAATAGATTTTGATGAACTTATAGAAGAATGTTGCGTAAAAAATTTTAGAAAGAAATTTTTCTAATCTACTATTTCGTTTTTAAATGAATACTTGGATTGAATCAGTTCTTAAATAAAATAACTATTAACGTAACATTTAATATGATATGCAATTTGATATTTACGTTTTTGTGATTTGGATTTGGTTTTGAATAAAAAGTTCCATTTTTGGTTTAGTTTAAAACTTAAAATTCATAATAATTCATACTTAAACATTAAATGCATATTATTATGAAATAAATTTCTCTGAATTGAATTTGTTTTTAATCTTCAATCTATTGAATATATTTAATTTAATTTGATAGAAAAATATAATTTTTATTGCATATTTTTATTTTAGTAGTTAAAGATTTTTATTATTTGAATTTTGTTTCTTAGTAAATATTGTGTGTTATGTTTGATTAGCTTTTTTTACAAGTACTATATATGGTGATGAGAAAAAATGTCCAAATAAGTGTTCTTAACTTTTTATTTATTTATTATTCATGCCATATTTTTATAAAGATTAGTGCCAATCACAACATGTTTCATTTAATATATTGATATATAACACGGTAATGATATATTTTATTATCTCTCATTTACAAACTTAAAAATGGGAGGCAAAACACCACAACTGGACTGTAGTTGCAGACCTGTTACAAGCTACCTTTGTTAAGAAGTTCTCAAGTGATTTCTGTGGACAAAGGATTAGTAATTTGTAGCATTACTAAGCTTCAAGATGACTTCATACCTTAAAAACTTCAACTGGTAGATATGCTCGATTGCTACTAGAAATAGAATTCTATAATATAAAACTCAGTGCTCATTTCAAGGGAACAAGGCTAAATGGTACGGTCTGAAATAATTCTTTCAGGTTCAAGGAAAATATGTTAGTACAAAGATGGAACTAGCACTTATTTTCTCAAATTTGGGGAAACTTACTTTTTCCAGCCAGAAAAAAACTGGTAGAATTCGTTAAGAACTATAAAAAAAGATTACAGACTCAACAACGTGACTGTAGTTGCAGACCCTGTTAAACTCATTAGAACAAAGAGAAAGAATTTGTAGCATTGCTTAGAAGGAAATCTGTAGTACAAAAGAAAGAACTATGACATTGGTGAAGAACACAAAGATGCTTTGAGAGCTAACACAAAGAACTAAGCAAACTGGACTGATCGAGGTTACCTTATGAATGGAGGTTTTCCTCATTTTGCTCCTGAGAAGAGAAAACTGTCCACTGGTTGTCCTTATATATGAAATAACCCTAATTTTACAAGAACTCCATGGTATTCTAGTGTTCATCACCACGGAACTAAAGGAACATTTAACTAAATAACCAAATAACATCCCTGGAATGATAAAATTCCTTACTGAGTGTGTTAAAGACTGCTTAGATCAGGGAGGGGCAAACTTTTTCGATCGAGAAAAAAAAAGTTTGTTGGGTAAGATAAATTTTCTAAATTTTACAAACAACATATAAATATTACAATTTAAAAATGTTAATGAGATGAATGAAATTGCAATTTCATTTTAAAATTTTCTTATAATGAGAATATTGATTCTAAGGAACAAGGCTAAATGCTCATCTGTCAGTCAACTTCTGAAATAATTCTTTCCGAGGTTTATAGTTGAAAACAATTTTTCACATATATAAGATGAAGCAAACATAGCACTGATTTTCTGGGCGTGAGATATTAAATTTGGGAAACTTACTTTCGATAATGATTTGTAAACAGCTATAACTAACAAAAAGATTTTCCGCTTTTAACACTGTACCGATTTGAAGCTGTCTGCTCTTGCTATTTCAAATCGATTTATGCTTTTGTAGAACAAAAATAGACAAAGTAAAAAAAGATCATCAGTCCTTTGAAAAAAAAGGAAAAAAAAAAAATATTTAATCAAAGTAGAAAGAAGATGGATATATAATATATAAATATATACATTTCTTTTAATTTGCCTCGGACCGGCAAGGTTAAAATTCAATCCACGGGCCGGATAGAACTTTTCGGCGGGCCGGGTTGGGCCGCAGTGTCGTGGTTTTGCCCATCCTGGCTTTGGCTGTAATAGAGATAAACCCTCAAACAGAAGCCTACAAGTTTGTTTGAAGCTACACTCAAGAGTATGATCACCTATCAATAACGAGTTGGTTGGCCCAACTTACAGCACCAACCCGCGTTGGCATGGATTAATACCACCACTTTATACCATATAAATACCACTTCCACCTGATCACTTGCCTTCCACGTCATCCAGGCGAGTTCATTACAAAAAATGTAGGGGTGGTCATAATGTTTTGGCTCTTGAGTGTAGATTAACATCCCAAAGATTCGAAGTTATTTCCATAGATCTTTTTGGCCCTTTTCGCTAAAGGATGTTAAACTGTAGGTCCCCCGGTCTAATTAGCCCAAAGTGTGCAAAAAATAACCTAGAGCAAACCAAACCTTCCTAAGAAGGAAGGATGGTACAAAATGAATCTTCATAATTGAAAACGTCACAACAAAATGAGTTGACCTTTTTATCTTTGCTAATAGTACGACAAAAGAGAATGTTCTGTTGTTAGTGTCGATGGCTTAATTCATAAAACTCATTGCCTACAAGTTTCGGTATACTTAACACTGCTCATCAAGTCTTACCTATGCGACAGAACTTTCACTGTTAAAGTTAACAACGCTCTCTCTGCTAACAAGAAAATTGGAGCGGGAGTTCCACAAAGGATCATTAATTGAAATTCAACTCTTTTCAATTTGTACAAAATGACATTCCACAGACACATAGTATTTCGCTTTGGAATCTACGCTGATAATACAGCTGTCATCACCTCTGGTAAAAACACTTACAGACATTCAACTATATTTCATGACCTACTTCACTCATCTTTTGAAGCTTGGCACTAGATGGCGAATAAAAAATCAACGTAGATAAAACGAAGTGTGCTCTTCACGAGGGAAGACTTGCGCCTCCTAACATTTATCTCTTTTAACCAATTAATCTTCAGGATCCACACTAATGCTAAATATCTGGGGTTTATCTTGATAATCAGCCCTAACCTATAATACTCATTTAGTAACCTTAAAAGAAAAAGCTAACAACTGCATCCGCATGCTGTATCCATATATTAATAAAAACTCACCTCTTTTCCTTGAAAGAAAATAAACTAATTATTTATATGTACTATTTGCGGCCCGTAATAACTTTTATGCTTGCCCGGTTTGGGGTACTGCTGCAAGGTACCAGATTGTAATTTCATTAAAGCGTTTTGGCAAGATCCTTAGAATGATAACTAGTTCTCCATGGTACTTTAGAAATGATGAGCATCCGTCGTTGTTTAGCCCCTCCCTACTATTCAAAATTTTATGCTGAAGCTTGCGACTAATTTTTTACGCAAATCTAAACTCTATTCGAATGATGAAATTCGTAATCTTCCAAGATACGATTTCACATTACCGGAAAACGCTATAAGCGCCCACGGGCGTCTGCTTAATTTGCACCAGACCTAGATCCTTTTCATCATTTCTAGCAGCAATTACTCTACTTTTTAGTAGTTTTCATCTGTTCTATTCTTTTTTTGTATATTTTTGTGTCATGCATTGTATATTAATTGTTTGTATATATTATACTTAGTAGTTTCCATAGTATTAATTGTTGTTTGTATATATTATACTAAGTAGTTTTCGTAGTATTTTTTTCAATCTCTTTTTCGTCTTAATTTTAATTTTGGCACTTATTATTTTCTCTTTAACTTTGCACTTGTAAATTTTTTTTATGTAATCTGGGCAGACCATTATCACTTATTCCTTTTATTCTCTATGTTATTACCTGTTTCTCAATGGACTTTACTGTGTGCCACTCTGGAGGTAAAGGTCAAAAAAATGACTAAAGGCACTCCGTGAACTTAAATGATGATGATGTTGTTAGTGCTGTGTATGGCAAAAGTAGCATAGATCCTAACATTTTATATCATTAAATAAAAATAAATTTATTTTAAAGAAAATTAACCCGACTCGGGATTCAAAAAAATTACAACAACAAAGCGATATCATCGTAACTTGTTATACAGACATATTTTAAATTTATTTTTTTTGCCATTAAAAGAAAATATAAAAAAAGCATTTAGTTTTTTGTTTTTTTTCAAGTTTCAAAGATTGTGCTTGATTATGAAAAGAAAAAAAATCCCAGAGAATATTTTACGAAATAAAATAAGATTCACAATAAAAAACCTTTTATTAAAAATTTTAAAAAATGACAAAAATCTTAATTTCAGGAATTATTGGAAGGATAAAATGTACTGAAATTTAAAATTAAATTATGAATACACATGTTCATTATTTTTTGCTCAAAATCTTTGGTAAAATACAAAGATAAAATTTGTTTTAGATAAAAAAATTATCTGTTATGCAATAATAACACTGATGTTGTAAAATATGCTCATTAAAAATATACATAAATATTCGGAAAAAAAATGTGCTCAAAAAATTAGTATCATATTAACATCTAATGAAAGCCATTACCGACCAATAAAATGTACGTTAAAAATATTTAGTGTGTGGTATTGATATACAAATTTTTACACTGGTTCGTTAACCACAAATCGTATAAATTCTTTCACATTGTAAAGGAAGTAGAATAATCTTTATGAATGAAATTAATAAATTCATTTCGTATGGTTCCAAATTCGACGAAACACTCTTGTACATTATCAAACATGTCAATTGAGATGCCTTTTAACATATTTAAGTATACAATTTCACTATTCACTTGACATCGCAACTGTTTGTTCAATTTTAACATATCTGCTCGACTTTCATTTCTATTCAATAATGCTTCCTCTGTAATTTTTAAAGAGCACATCTCGATCTTTTCACGAAATAGATCTAAATCGCACTTTATTGTAGCCTGCAAACTTTTAATGTTAAAGAAATTTTCTTCAATGTCTTCTACGGCATTTTTGTATTCATTAGTTAACTTTAGGCAGTTCAAGTGTTTGTATACTTGTATTTCCGGTATGTCATTTTTAATCTCTTTTAAATGTTGTGTTATGAGATATAAACTATTAAATCTACGTGGAGTCAAATTCGGAATTTGTTTTTTTATTTGCATTTTATTTTTGAGCTTTTTTAAATCCTTTTCGATTTCAAATATATTTTCATAAAATACATCAATTTTTTCTTGTACTAAATTTGCTGTCTCTGAACAAGTTCTACGATCTTGAATCGTAATTGCACATTTGCCATTTTTAATCACATTTTTCATCATTCTTTGATATTCTTTTAATTGCAACAAGAATGTAAATCGAGCTGATAAAAGAAGCTCTTTGCTTTCTGATTGTATATTTTTCGGATTGTGTACGACATCTTTATCTTCCGATTGTATATTTTTCGCATTGTGTACGAGATCTTTATTTTCTGATTGTATATTTTCAATATTGTGTACGAGATCTTTATTTTCTGATTGTATATTTTCAAGATTGTATACGAGATCTTTATCTTCTGATTGTATATTTTTCGGATCGTGTACGAGAACTTTAGCTTCTGATTGTATATTTTTCGGATTGTGTACGAAATCATCTTTTGATTCTATATTTTTCGAATTGCGCACGAGATCTTTATCTTCTGATTGTATAGCACTATTTTCCTTTATTAGAGTAATTTGTTTGAGTATTAAAGGAACTTCATTTGATATCGACGAATTTCTGAAGCTTTCCATCTCAGTTTTCTCAGGGTTTTTGCTTAAATAACTCTGATCTTTATTTTCTATATTATCACTAATCCCTAAGTGAGGAAAAATTGATGGTTGCTTATTCATATCGGTTGGTTTTGATTTTGACAAGACATCCACAGTACCAGAATTATAGTTATTCTCGTTATCAATTGTTTCGATTAAATGTATTTGTTCATTGGCTGGACAAAATTGTTTCACATGGGAATTTTGTCTTGGAATCTCTTCAGATAATTCCGAACATTTGTTTAGCAAATATCAGCTCTTGAGCAGGTTCAGTTATTCTATCGGCACCAGTTTCAGTGTTTGACCTGTTTTTTGTACAAACTTTTTTTTTATTTGGTACAGCAAATTCGTCATCAGACAAGACTGCTGTACAAGACGGAATTCTTTTTGAAAGAGTAGGAATATCTTGTTTCATATCAGATGATTCATTTATTAAACACGCATCTGCAGAAGATTTAATATTCTTGAGAAATGATGTTTCACCATTTGAATTTTGTTTTGGAGAGCTTTGCATTTCCTTGGGCATAGTATATTTTATCTGCTGGCATTCGGTTTTAATTAATTTAGCTGCACGTTCTTCAGATGACTGGAGTATCCAATGTTCTTTATTTTCTGTATTTGAAGATATTTTCGTCTTATCAGGCATTGTAAATTCACGCTGTTTCTTTATTTGATGGCATGGAATCTCATTTTCAGAGTTTTCAAATATCGGATTATCATCAAATAGAATTTCAGAAAATAGTCTTTTCTTTGGAGGAGTAACACTTTGCGTTTGCTTTAATCTGAGGGATTCTGTTTTAGGCCATAATTCAGGAGATTTAATTGCGTTTCTGTCACGTTTTGAAAATATTTCTTGCTTTTTGGCTGTATGAAATTCAACCACTCTATTCATTTCATCACAGGTAAGTTTCTCAAAAACGTTGATTTGCTTAGGATGATTTTGAGAATTTCTGTCCAAGACTACCGAATTTCCCAATACATTTTCCTTATCGGAATATGCCTCCTTTTGGTCTATGGCCAGAGTTTCATTTTTTATTTCAATTGACGAAGTTTCCTGGATCTTATTTGAAGTAATTTCTGTTGCCAACTGCAATCCTACAGGATGCATCTCATTACCATGTATATCTAATGGAGATTTTAGATGTGTTGTTACATCCTGTTCCAAATTTTTCTTGAATGTAGGTGATTCTACTTTTTTCACTGGGGTAATGAGTTCTGTAATTATATTGAATGATGGTAAATTAATCTTTTGAAATGCAGTTGCTTCAAAACTTACATTCAATTCTGGAGTTTCCTGCACTTTAGAAGTACGATCTTCCCATTTAATACTTGGAGATTCATGTTTGCTCAATACGGTTGATTCCTCTGCTATTTGGTCAATAACAGCATTATTCAGGGAGATGTTTGTTGATAAAGATTCTATTTTTCCATAAGCCTCTTGATGAGTCTTTGTTTTTAGTTTTGGAAATTCAGTAACATAGGATGCAAATGTTGAATATTCGTTTGTAATACATTTTTCTGTTACATCTTCAGTCTTCTCCAGTGACCGACGTTTGACTGTATTGGGAATTTTCAGTTTGCTTGGTGACGCATTCGTATGTTCGAGTACTTTGTCCAAAATTCTTTTGTCAAATCTGTTCGACGCTTGGTATGGTGTTCTAGAGAAATTGGAGCTTTCATAGGTAATGAATTTCGAATCTTCATCGATTGTAGTTACTTTTGGAGAAATTTTATTATTTATATACAAAACACTCGTGGTCATTTTTATGCTCATTTACAAATAAAATAACTCTTCAATAAAAAAAGAATTCAAGAAAATTTTTTTACTTGCTATTGATAAACCCAATGTGCGGATGACCGATAATTTACATTTCTTTCAAAATGAACTATTTAAAAAATGAGTCACGATATAAACGATGTTCACAAAAAGTTAACAGTGTCCTGGATCAAAACAATTGCTTATTTAAAATTTCACAGATGCTAAGTAAGTATAAAAATATTTAAAAAGATATTATATTTACTACACAAATGCATTTAATACAACCGTACGAGCATTTTACATTATTTGGCACAGTTGAACAGATTTTTCCCCTTTCATTAACTTCTTTTGCCCTGTTGCCAAGAAAAAATTGTTAAAATATTTTGGTTTTAATAATTTATATTTCCATGTGTACAAAATGAGCTTGAAGCAACATGGAGGTTAGGTGTTAGGCTTCTGAACTGAGCCATTTCTGAACTGGATTTTAGTTCAACTGAAAATCCTTCTATAGTAATGAAAAAGAATGGATGAATTTCGCGACGTTAGCATGCTATGTTTCTGGATTTTTTAACTGGATTTTAGTTTAACTGAAAAACCTTCCATAGTATTTGATGAAGAGATTGGATGGAGCCCCTTAATGAAAAAGTTCCCCCAGCCGTGGGTATGGGGTTTTTAAAACCTAACTAACCTATGAAAGTGACCATTATAAAATAATAAACCAAATTAGCGGGCTGATAGGACAAACCTGCAAAAATATGAGCATAAATATTCATATCATAAAGTTCTGTAATTTTTTTGGTTTGGTTTGCCTCTGTACGGTAATTTTGTTTGCACAATTTACGCTAATTAAACCGGGACCTACAGTTTAACGTGGATTTCGAACCACTAACAAACATCCTGTCCCATCCAGGATTCGAACTTGAATCCTTGTTATTAGTTATTAGTAATGTAAATTTCGAGCTTATTAAAATATTTGGTTTTTATACAGGTTCCCTAAATAGAGATCCATGGTTCAAAATTAAGTTTGCCAATTCTCGTGTTAATATATGCAGTAAATTAAAATCGTATTATTTTGGTCTATGAATATTAAAAATAACAATTTGCTTTTCTATGACATATTGATTGCAGCTAAGTTAAGAACAATATTATTCGGTTTGATAATTTTTAAATAATAAAACTTTAATCCTACTCGCACAGTAAAACCCTGTAATTAAGCGATAGGTGGGTTCAAATTGCTTAATCTGAGTACAACTTTGCATATAATTACATATTCTGTTTAACTTGAACCAAAGTATAAGAAAGGCACCATGTTAGAAGAAAAAGTTGTGAAATTGCAGTTATTTATACAGACAACCCTTTATAATTTTCCACTTTTTAATTATTCCATCCTTTAAAATGTTCAATAAATTATTTTAAAAGTACATTTTCCTTTTTAAAATTTTTCAGTATTAGTCTCATGAAAAATTTACAAATGAAAAAAAAAAAAAAAAATGCTCGGCAACAATATAATTTTTTTTTTTAATTGGAAGATTTTCTGCAACCAAAACACATTAGTATAAATTGAATTTATAAAATAAATCCTTAAAAAAATCCCAAAGAAATGAATAAAAATTATTGATAAAACTGAAGAAATAGATAAAGCAGGGGAATATAACATTAAATTTGCAGTAAATATGGAACATTTTAGAACATATTGCTAGATTTAACATCATTTTTTTCAATTCATTTTTTCAATTCACACTCTCCCTATATATTGTTCAAATTTTCAATCGTAAATAAAATACTTTTTATTCATCCACTCAAGTTCAAATACATTTTTTAACTTGTAGTGGATGACACTTTTTGATGTTTATATAGTTTTTTCAAATATTAATTCATTAATTAAATTTAATTACTTAATTTTATTTTTTTAGATTTAAGTTGCATGTATCTAATAATAGATGGCGCCGGATGTAAGAGGAAAACTTCAACTTTATTTATAAAGGACTTTTCTGCAATATAGTGAAAAAAAGTAAGAATTGACTTTAAAATTTTTTTTTTTTTATATTACTTGTCTTACAAATAGTTCATGATGTGATTTTATTACAACTTTCGTTTCTAATTCCTTCCTGAACTTCTGTTGAGTGGTGGTATTAAATATAACACATTTATACTACGGCATTTAATTTTTTAATTTTAATTATATTATTTAACTTTTTGTTTTTCATTTTTGCGGAGATGAACTTGAACAATTCTTTACAATAGCAATGAATATAAAGAACTTGCTACATGTCCGTACTGTTTATGTTTCATTTAATGCAATAATATTGTTCTCTTGTCACTATAAAATTGAATAAATCATGAGTAACTATCTTATAAAAGTGAAAACTAAAAATACTTCAAGATTATATGAAAAAGATTGCGGTAGACGAAACTGATAGTTTTGTGAAAAATTGCGTATAAACTGTATGCTCTAAATAGAGGAATCTTTACACTCGTAATTGGTTATAAGTACTCAATAGTCCTATTTATAAATATTATGTCTAATTTATGCTTTGCTTTATTTACTAATTTGGATAATACATTTTGTATTTTAAGTTTCGCAGAATAACAGCTAATCAGAGTCCTGATTTACTGTACATCAAAGATTCTAACTAGTTAGCTTACAATGATGGTAGCAGAGTATACAGATAAGATAGAACGTGTAATTTCAGATTGAGATAAAAACAATTAGAAGTAACAAAACTAGTAATAAAAACTGCGATTGTAGATGCTAAATATTACAAAATCAGAATATTACGAAATATTTTTTATTTGAAGAAATTCCAGATTCTTTTTCTGTGCAGCTGATGTTAAATATCTCCAAACAATTTTTTCATTTTGATGATCGAAACTGAATAAAAATGCAATAAAACTTCAATAAAAATTTTGTTTAATATTAATCATCACTATTTCTTAATTCCACGCAATTTTTGTAGTGTCTATTTTTATCCATTTGTAATTAATATGAATTGTGTAGTAAAATAAAAAGAAGCTTTGCTCATAAATTCAGAAAAATCTATAAAATCATTCTAATTTCACATACATTTCTCTGTTATTAAAAAAATTCAGTCGAGTTTCCTTCACTAACACGACCCCAACCAACTTAATTTTTTCCATCATCTACAAATTAATCAACTAAATGTTAAACATGTTTTTATAAGAATTAATCTGAAAACCATTCTTGTGAAAATTAAAAATTTACAGAACAATATGCCATTCCTCGCCATCATTTATCAGACCTTTAGTATTAGCATAGTTCACAGAAAAATTTAATTAATTGAATTAATGAGGTTTGCGACTGAATTGAGCAGGCATAAAACTAGTATTCCGTTTACATTTTTATTCAAAAATTCATATTTGTTAGCATTGTGATAAAACTATATATTAGATTTTGAGTAAAGATTCAAAATCACTTTTATGCGCAAGAAACAGTTTATTAAACAAGTGTCCAGTATAACTATTGGCGTTAAAACGCTTCAGAAAGATTTTTGAATTTTTTTCCAATTCCTTCTATTAGCTCACACTCTCCCTATATATATCTTGTTCAAATTTTCAATCGTTAATAAAATATTTCTTATTCATCCACTCAAGTTTTTTTTTTTTTTTTTTTTGAACATGTATTGGATAACACTTGATGTTAATGTAGTTTTTTCAAATATTAATTCAGTAATTAAATTTAATTAATTAATTTTAGTTATTTTTAGATTTAAGTTGTATATATCTACCACTAGATGGTCCCAGATAAACTTAAAAAATTAATGAAAATTATTTATATAGGACTTTCCGCAATATTGTGAAAAATAAAGAAGGAATTGACTTTAAAAAATTTGTTTTTATATTACTTGTTTTAATTCGCAACAAAATTTTGGTCTCTAGTCCAAACAAATCGATTCATCTAATCGACTACAGAATATTGTTTTAAATAAATAATAGTCAATAGTTGTGAAATATTTTATTTAAAAATTATACATTTTGATTAAATATTTAGAATCATTACAAATTAAGAAAATTGCAATACATAAAGCAAGCAGTTATTTAATTTTAAGTCAAAAAGAATCACAGGAAAATCTGAATAATTATTTCTTTAAAACCATTAAAATCAAGAATTCAAAAGTACAGTACAGTTCAGTACTTTTCATCATCAGTACTATAGATCTTAGATAAATGATATTGTTCACTTTGCAGAAAAGTGACAAGTAAATGTCAAATATACCCTAGTACAAGTATGTCAAGTATAGCATAATTTGAAATAAAATAACTGATTTAATTGTTAATTTTGCCGACTTTATAAAAAGTCTCTTTCAGAAATTAACAAAATCTTTTATTTTATGAAACAAAATTCAAATTAGACATTTTTCAGTTGTATAAATTTTTTTAAATACTGAGCTAAATATTCAGAAATATTTCCTTCTAAGTGCTGTTTTATACTAAGTGTATAGCATAAATTTTTGAAGTTATACATTTAAGACAAAAAATATTGTATTTAAGACTAGGTAATGTTGAATTAAAAATACCATTTTAATAATACGTACTATGATGTCATTTCAAAGTATTCATTTGTTCAAAACCATTAAAATCAACAATTCAAAAATAAATTCAGTATTATAATATCATTTAGAGCTTAGATAAATGTCATTGTTCACTTTGCAAAAAAAGTGATACAATTAAACACCTTCTAATTTTACAAGAAAGGGAAAAAAATAAGTATAATTATGTCAAATATGCCATAGTTGGAAGTAAAATAACACATTTAATTTTGCCAACTTCGTAAAAATGTTTTTACGAATTCAAATTAGACATTTTTCAGTTGTACCACCTTTTTTTTTTGAATACTGAGCTAAATATTCAAATATATTTCATTTGAAGTGCCCTTTTATACTAAGAGCATTTCATACATAGCATTAATAGATAATGTGCAATAAAAAAAACTATTTTCATAATACGTATTATGAAGTCATTTAAATAAAAATACATTGAAATCACATTAAACAATCAGTTTATCAATCGTGATCAGTTATCATTCAAAGAAAATTAAAATATATATTTGTTCAAAACAATTAAAATCAAGAATTCAAAAATAAATTCAATACTACAATTTTACTCAGAGCTTAGATAAATAGCATTGTTCACTTTGAAATAAAAGTGACAGTTAAAAAACATTTTAATTTTACAAGATAATGAAAAAAAGTATGATTACAAATATCAAATATGGTACAGCCAGAAGTAAAACAGCACATTTAATTGTTAGTTTTGAAAAAAAAACACTTCTTTCAAAAATTAACAATCTTTTAGTTTATGAAATAACTTTCAAATTAGACATTTTACAGTATTACTTTTTTGAAAATTAAAATGAAATATTTCTGAATATTAAGCTGAAGTTCTGTTTTATGCTAAGTGCATTACATAAATTTTCGATGTTATACATTTAAGACAAGTATACTATATTTAACGTTAGATAATGGGCAATAAAACTATTTTTTTTTCATAATACTTATTCTCTATATGAAGTCATCTATATAAAATACATTGAAATCACCTCCTATGATACGTATTAAAAACAACAAGGAACAATTTTTCAATACAGAATAAACTGTGCAGTACATTAATAGTTGTGTTCAGAGTAAAACTACAATGAAAATTTTTTAAAATTATTTAAAAGAGTTTTAATTATTAAGATAAAGAGTTAATTTTAAAGAGTATTAATTATTTTAGGTTTTTATTATTTTAAAATGTAGTATAGTGTTTAATTATTTGTTGATTCAATTTCGTATTCATTTCTTCCAATTCTAGATTAAAATTATTTTTTTTTTTTAAATTAGACAAATCTTTTAGTTTATGAAATAAAATCCAAATTAGATATTTTTCAGTCTATGTACATAAAGAATATATATTTTTATAAAAATACAGAATGAATATATTTTTTTGAAATTTCAGCTAAATATTCAGATATATTTCATTCAGAAGTGCTCTTGTATATTATATGCATTACATAAATTTTTGATGTTTACATTAAAGACAAATACACTACATTTAAGACTAGGTAAAGTGGAATAAAAATACTATTTTCATAATGCGTACTATGGAGTCATTTGAATAAAACACATTGAAATCACAAACACTCCAAATTTAAAAGTTAATTTTTAAAAATTTTGAAACAAATTTTTAGCTATACTCTAAAACAAATCGACTATTAAGATAAAGCGTTAATTTTAAAGAGTATTAATTATTTTTAGATTTTTTATTATTATTTAAAAATGCAGTATAGTGGTTTCGTATCTTTTGCCATATAGAAATGTAGTTTTTTGTGTAGCTAAATATTTCACCTTGTATTTGCTGAAAATTATGAAATTCTACTAAACTGACATCCAGTTGTTGGCTCAATTTCGTATTCAGTTCCTCCAATTCTAGATCTCCTATATTTCTTCTCATTCTAAAATCATGTTGTGATTCTAAATAGCACTCTGTTGACGAATAGGGAAATATTTTCAAGCAATCCTGTATTGTGTCCTTAACATTTTCAGCTTCAGAAAAGTTCTCTTCTGTGACTTTGCTAAAACATTTATATGATACTGAAAGAGAAGAACAGTCTAGACTGCTATAAACCGTTTCTTCTGGTACTTCAGTTTCTGTAGTTGCATTTAAAAGCTTAAATACAGAATACAAACTGCAAATCCGAGTTGAAGTTTCTAAGCGAATATCGAACGCCTTTGATATAGTTTGCAATTTTTTCTAGGTTTTTTTATTTGTTCGTGTTCTCTTTTGTTTTTCTCATTTTCACTCAATTTTAGTAAGTTCTGATCGATTTTTTCTTGAAATTTCGCTGCCCTCAAAGCAACAGTTTTACAGTTCTTAAATTTTGTAACGCTATGTGCTTCTGCGAATATTTTTTTCAATCGACTTCTTTGACTACTGTATTGTTTCAGGAGATTTTCTCGAATTTGTAAGAAATTCTTCTTTTCAGTTTCGACATGGGTACACTTTTTCGGGGATGAACTATCAATATCTTTTGGAGTGCCAAAATCTTTAAAAATTGTTCTCAGAGGTATTTTGGATGTTTCTGGCTTCTTAAAAATATTTGTGTCGTTTTTGGGAGAAGCAGATGTTTTGGGGCTCTCTGGAATTTTTATTGTGCCTTTTTCTTGATGATTTGTAGAATTTCTAGACTCTTTTGGATCAAAAGGAGTTTTTAATGCATGTTTTCGCTGTGAAACATTTGAATTTTGAAGGTTGTCAGAACGTCTCAATGACACGATTTTCTGATTCTTTTTGTCTGAAGAATTCATTTTTAATCCTGTAATATTTTCTGCTGTTTGCGTTGATGCATCTGTTTTCAATTTGCTGCTGCTTTGTTTAAGTAATTTTGAAGTCTTTTGAAGTGATGGAGTTTTTAAGTTTTTATTAATTTCAGCCTCTTTATCTGTGTCAGAAGTAAAAAATTCAATATTACCATTTTTGTCCGTTATTATTGCATGTTTCATACCTTTACATTCGGTTTTACCTATAGATGTTTCAAAATCTGCTTGTTCACTATTCTCGAAATTTTCTTTCGACTCAATAACAAAGTTTTCTTCCTTTTTCGTGAAACATGCCTCCTTTTCCTGAAGTGAAGTACATTTTTCTTCCATTTTATTTGCCTTTGCATCTATTGCAAGTGATTCTATTTTATTTCCAGTAACAGAAACTTCCATTTTTGTCTTAATATCTGGCGATACATGTACTTTCTTTCTCTTGTTTGAAAAAGGTTCATCCTCACCCTCGATAACAGGTGATCCCGTCTTCCTTCCATAACTTGGCCCATCCGTTTCTTCTTGAACTATTGGTGAAATAATTTCCCTTTTTTTGCCTTTGCGTGCTAAAAGATCAAGGTTTGTATTAATTGTTGGTGATCTTTTCAAAGCAGAAGCCTCTGTCATAGTCTTTGGAGGTGTGAAAAGACTTCCCTGTTTTTTTTTTTGCCTTTGCGTTCTAAAAGATCAAGGTTTGTATTAATTGTTGGTGATCTTTTCAAAGCAGAAGCCTCTGTCATTGTCTTTAGGGGTGAAATGCTTTCCTTCTCTTTGTGTGTATAAGATTCAAACTTTGCATCAGTTTCATATAATACTGAATTCTTTCCCAGAATAGAAGCTTCTGTACTTGCTTTTTTTTTTGTGGTGAAATGTTTTCCCTCCTTTCTGCCAATAGATTCAATATTTGAATCAAAAGGTGATACTGTCTCATCTTTGGGAACAGAATACTTCATTATTTTTATTCTTGGTGAAGTATCTTTCTCTTTAATAATTTTGAGTGTAGAAATTTCAGCATTTGCATCACTTGCATATGATCCTATTTTCTTACTGATAATAGAAGTCCCTACATTTGTTTTGCTTTGTGATGAATTAATTTCCTTTTCTTCGTTAAGTGCAACAGATACACTTGCAGTCTCATTTTCATCAGATACACTTCTTTTCCAGAAAATCTCTGTTATTGCTTTATATATTGGTGAAACACTTGCCTTCTTTTGACTTTACTTGAAGATTCAGTCACAGGTGGTGATCCTGCCTTCTTACCTAAAGCAGAAGCTTTGAATTTATCTTAATTGAAGGCAAAAATACTTTTTTTCTTTTCTAGTACAGAAGATTTATTTTCTATATCAACTGTAGATTGAGGGGAAGTTGCTTGCTTTTCAAAAATTTCTATTTTAACTGATGAGGAAATACTTTTATTCTTCTGATCAGTAGAAGGTTTAATTTTTGAATCAATCTTATGAGGACTTTCCTTCTTTAAAACAATAGTAAAGGGTTCTGCTCGGAAAAAGGTTGCCGATTTCGTATTTTTAATTGACAAATTAGTAAAATTTTTGATTTCCTTACTTGAGAGTTGTTCAGAAGATTTCGTATTCTGTTGTATGCTTGACATCACATTTGTCTTGGCATCAGAAGATTTATTGCTTGTTTGGGAGCTCACTTCCTTTGTCTCGAATTCCTGTTCAAGTGTGCCGTTTGTCATTTTTGGTGAAGATTTAATCACTTCCTGGGAAACAGCTTCTAACTTTTCCATGGTTGCAGAAGATTCTGTTTCCTTGAGTGAAGATTCGAAAGCTTCAATCTTGATTATTTTAAGTTTGATCTTTACTAAAGCTACTGCTTCTGGTTGTATATTGACTACAGATGAATCATATGCTTCTAGAGTTTGTTCCGTGTTACCTTCTTTTACACTAGCTACTCTATAGATGGAGGCATGCAACTGTGGAGAATAGCTTGTTTACCCTTCCATTTTAATTTAATTGATGGAATTTCTGCTTTAAGAAATATATTTTCTCTATTAGGCACTTTATCCAGTTCTCTTTCAGGTTCTTTAAAATTATCTTTTGTTTGTTTAGATAACTTGCAACTTTCTTTTTCGAACGTTATGTCTGGTAACTCAAAGTATTCAGTTGTTTCTTCAAAAGATTCATCTTCACTTATAACTGATTTTATCACAAAGAATTTCAGGAAAATCCTCCAATAACAATTTAATAATGTGCTAGTTATTATCTAGATAGCATATAAAAATAACTATACCATGTCGAAATGAAAACAAAGCATATTAGGCTTAACAGATATATTACATACTTCAAATGATTTTGCCACAAATCTTAGCAATCTCACTGAATGATTCGTCGTTTTTGTAAATAAACAAATAAAATTTTGTAATATTAATTTACCTGCCTGATGCAATATCAATTCTTATTTAACCGCAATAAAAAAATGAATAAAACTGAAATGCTTAACTGTCTTGAGCTACCGTTGCCACCTATAAGCATATCTTAAAATCGAAGTTAATTCAAGATGTGGAGATTTTTCTTTACAATAATATAACAAAATTAACAAAATTCAATCAATCAAAATTCAAAATCAATATAATAAAAATTTGAAAAAGTAACTTGAATTTTTGTTAAGAATTGAGAAAGTAGCTTAGATTTCAATTAAAATCAAATTTATTATGCTACAACATGTCAAGTACAATACATATTTGAGGGAGAAAGGAAATTGATTAAGTATTATTAAAAATGATTAATCAATATTTTAATGCTTAATAAATTAATATTTTCTTCTTCTAGTTGGTCTAGTACAAAGTTATTTAGATAGTAATTCAAGAAAGCATTGCTCTAGTGCAGGGGTCTCCAAACCTTTCAGCCTTAGAGCTATACTGCTTACTCCAGTAAGTACCAAGGGCCAAAAAGTTTTAGTTTTTCTGCCATTATCTATAATTTCTAGACTAGTCGCCGAGTACGCGCTCTGAGCGAGCATACGCTTGCTAAATTCTCTGGTTCAATTACTACAATTACTATTGTGTGCATCGATACGACCGTGACACTTGACGACATCTAGTGGTTAAAAGCGGAAATAGGTAGGTATAACTACCGAGGGTAACCGCGGGATGTTCACTAGTTAACAATGTTAGTGGGATTCATTTCAATTATTTGTTAGTTGTTATACTTAAGTTAATTGTTCTGCGTATTATGCTTGTCATTAAGTTTTACCTAGCAAGTAAATAAAGCTGAGTTATTGCCATTCTGTGGTATTTTTTATCCAACTTATTACAGCAACAATAAGCTATTTGCAGTCGCGGGCCGGATTGATGACACTGGCGAGCCGGATTTGGCCCGCGGGCTGTAGTTTGGAGACCCCTGCTCTAGTGCATGATACTTGAGACGAGTTGCTCAAATTTTTCAGATGGAATTCTGATCACTTTCACAAGGGGCCTACGAATTATATTTCTTACTTTAGAATTCCAGAAACTTTGATTTGAAGACGATCTGAACCTCCCAATAACGACCACACACAGTAGAGGAAACAAGTGCAGGGCAGACAGGAAGTTGAGATGAATCCATGTCCTCTCCAAGACTGCAGAGCATGCATTTGACCTTGCAAATATTTTCATACGAAAAGATGATTGGCCATACAATCATGGCCCGTCAGGAGTCTGAAAAAGGCAACAGCTTTAAACCTGGGATGATCAGGGATGTTTAGAATAAAGTTAAACCAGGTTTTCGATGAGTTGCCTTCAAGTAGATTATCAGATAGAGTGTTTCGGAAAAGGTCTCTGATCAACAATTTCATCGAGGAAAAATAGATGTCTTTACAAAAGGTTTGGGTGATGGTCGTACCTTTTTTGACACTCCCAAAGAAGACAGATGGAATTCTCTCAACTTCATCGAGAGATCCTTGCCTATACAGATTTTGCTTACCCAACTTTAGTACAGGCACATAATCCAATGATTTGATTTCTCTAAATGGGGCGACCAAATGGTCTGGTTGATGGCAAAATGTCTAGGGCTCTATCCTTTGGTAACAGAAGCTTCATGTTCGTGGTTTTATTTAAAAATACTTTCTTTTTTCTGATAACTTAATATGAGTATAATAAAGCTATTGTTCGTTTTCTATTGTCATCTGTTGCTAATATCACTTATCACAGTATCTAGTTTGGATTTCGATAGGTTAAGATAAGGTACCCTAGATTTCCCACCTTCGACAGACACATTGATCAATGAAGAAACAATTCTAATTTCTTTTAAATTCAGTTTAATGCCCACTTCGTTGATACAGGTGAGGAAAATGGCAGAATGACTTGCCCTAATGATCACTTTAACTGAAGAAAATAGAACAAAAATCTCGAGTTGCCAGTTGGATTGCCGTGCGTCCAAAACCGCGCAAAAGGTTTTCATGACAAACTACTGCTTTTATTACTTAAACACAAATGCAGAGTCGAAATTTCTAAAATAAATGTCGAATTTCGACAATCCATGTAAGCCTTTAAATCAAACTTATGACATACAGACCTAAAAATAGTTTATTAATCAACACTCCTCAATAATCAAATCAAATATGAACCAAAATATACAAATCTCATTACCATAATCGAATCCTGGCGGTGGCATGAATGTTTGTGAGTGGTTTGGAATCCCCGTTAAACTGTAGCTCCTGGTCTAAATAACCCTCGTGTGCACAAGATGACTTTAGAGCGACAAACTCATTATCATAAGGATACTCATCTTCAAAATATCACTGAAAAATTTACCACCTTAGTGTCTAGGAGTCAAATTAAATCCTCAATCTTCCGATTCTATCTTGTAATCAAACATCATTTAAGACTAAAATCTTTCTGGTTATATGCATGAACTTCTGGAAAGTAAACATAACAGTAGTAGTATGAAGATTCACAATATTTCAATATGGTATAATTCAAGAATTTAATCAATTTTGATTAAAATTCAAGTCATGAATTTGTTTGAAAAGTAGTCAATAAACACCTTTGCCCTTAGTTTTAGTTCACCTTTGAAAAACATACACAAATCTTAAGCATTATAAATATTCTTCTTCATTGGCGCAACAACCCCATGGTGAACCAAGGGGGTCACCAGTCATAATTAGATCGGGACCTACGGTTTACCGATTCCGAATCACTACAGACCACTACCGCCGCATACCTGTGACACCTAGTAAAAAAGAACGCTAATTATAAATATTACATATATTAAATACAAATAGGATTTGACCAATTTTACTAATGGTACAATTTTTTTTCATGGATCTATAACATTATATTCAACTTTATGATTACGGTGGCAACCAGAAATCTATTAAACGTACAAACAGCAAAGACATGGCCTATGAAATTTGTAAATTATAATGGCCCTTCCATAGCGATATTTCCAGACTAATCCAAAATCGAATTAAATCCAAGTCATCTCCCAAGAACAGGAATCAAAACTCTTCCAAGAAACGTTTTCACATGAATCTGTTTCAAAATCAACTGCATACAATGTTGCACATTTATTCCGATTCAGAAACCTAATCAAGAGACTTACTAACGAATTTTAAAATATTATACAGTTATAATTAAAACCTAAAATTCTCTAATCTTTCCTATAATTCAATCATTCTCTTCTTTTGAAGCATAGAATTCATATTAAGTCTGAAAATTAAATAGATAAAATTGATTTTGAATCCATTCATATTTATCGATTTTATATCTTTGAAAACATTTTTCCAAGAAAGGCTGTAAGATTCGATAAATATTTTACCAAAGTGAATTTCGGCTTTTCTTTTTTTTAAAGTTGGAGAATTTTTGGAATATTTCTCGGAATTCCTTTAAGGCTCCCTTTGAAATAATGAGTTACTCAATGGATATAATTCTTTGACTCATGTTTTAATCCAATAATTTTTTCTTTTCTAATTATTAAGCGGATAAAACAAAATTCTATTTAAGAATATCATTAAGATGTTGACGATCCACAAAATGTACTAATTCCAATTTACTATAATTAGTTTGCCAAATCTTCAAATACATCATAGGAATGATATATATTAGAGTGAAAATAAGAATGATAGTTATGCTGCATTAGAAATAATTCGAATTATAGAATTTAAATACGGTGTACTCAAGATATTTATTTGCATAAATGAATAAAATGAGAATTATTTTTAATGGATTTTGAAATTCTATTAAAAATAACTATTGAAGATATTCAGTTACAATTTTATAATCCTTATAAACCGAAAAGTAGAATAGAATTTACAACGGATATTGAGCTTTATTTGTCTCATATAGCACATTGATACATGAACAGTACAGTGCAAAGCAAAATTGTTGTTAACCATGTACATCACAAAGCAGAATTGTTGTTAATCATCTACATCGCAAACCAGAATTGTTGTTAATCATGTACATCGCAAAGCAGAATTTACAATTGAAGTACGTTGTAATTTGACTTTTTATTGGTCAGTGTCACAGCGCTTAAATAAATCGGGACTGGTGAAAAGGATTTTGATGTACTTTCCTAAGTTCTAAGGCCTTTTATATTGGTGCGATCATTTAAGTGCAAACTTTAAAAATTGTAAATCTTGCATAACATTTAAATATTCTTTAAGCATGAATATTTAAATATTCTGTAAGCATTAGCATTTAAATATTCTGTAAGAATTAACATTTAAATCTTCTGCATCAGTATTTAAATATTCTTTAAGTATTATAGTTTAAATACTTTTAATAATTAAAATTTAAATAGTATTTAAGCATTAACATTTAAATATTCTTCAAGCATTAACATTTAAATATTACAAGTTTTTCATGGATGAAATATGCAAGTAACATTCTATAGAGGCAGAAATTTCAGACGAAATATGAATACAATATAATAATAATGATTTTTATTTATTAAAAGCATTCCATGAAGACTGATACAGCTTAAAAATATTAAAATATATTTTACGAAATTTTCTTATATTATATTAAGAAACTTTTTAGGTAATTTATGAGGAAAAAAAATTACTCTTCTCCAAGTGAACTTTTTCTGCCCTTTGTGTTATAGATTTTTCAAATAGACAGTATTAAAGAAACAGTAATTTAAAATAAGCTTCTCTTTTATGAATACAATTTAATATATATTTTTTAATTTTAAAACATATCGAATCTCGGGGGCATTTTTGTATCATTTTGATGGGCTTTTTTTTTTTTCTTTGAGAAAATGTAGAGTACATTTTGGTGAAAATTTTTAAAACAAAACTAATATATTGAATAAATTAACAACATTAATTTCATAAAAATAAGAATTTAAAGACTTAACTTGCCAAATTTAAACAATTTCTTGTATTTTGAAGTTGAATATCAAAAACATTTGAAAAAAACGTTAAAATACATTTTAAAAGGTTTTGATTTTATTATAAAAGACAAGAATGTTACAATCACAAAAGGAATAATTTTTAAAAATTTTCAACTTAACACTTATTAGTTTTATAATATCTTACAAAATAACCATTAATTTTATAATACCTTGCAAAAAATAATCAATAATTATTAAAAAGACTCGATACAATTTGACTGAACAAAAACATCCAACATTAGAATTTTAATTATTAGAATTCAAACCAAGAATTAAAATTAATTAATTAGAAGTCTAATCCAATAATTAGAATTGATTAGAATTCTAATTCAAGAATTTAATTGATAGGAATTCTTATCCAAGAATTTAATTTATTCATTCATTCATTAGAATTTGAATTAATTTCAATTCCTAATCCAAGAATTTGAATTAATTAGAATTTTAACCAAGAATTATAAATAATTAGAATTTTAATCCAAGAATTAGAATTAGAATTTTCATCCAAGAATTAGAATTAATTAGAATTTTCATCCAAGAATTAGAATTAATTAGAATTCTATTCCAAGAATTAGAAATTAATTAGAATTCTATTCCAAGAATTAGAATTAGAATTCTATTCCAAGAATTAGAATTAATTAGAATTCTATTCAAAGAATTAGAATTAATTAGAATTCTATTCAAAGAATTAGAATTAATTAGAATTCTATTCAAAAGAATTAGAATTAATTAGAATTCTATTCAAAGAATTAGAATTAATTAGAATTCTATTCAAAGAATTAGAATTAATTAGAATTCTATTCAAAGAATTAGAATTAATTAGAATTCTATTCAAAGAATTAGAATTAATTAGAATTCTATTCAAAAGAATTAGAATTAATTAGAATTCTATTCAAAGAATTAGAATTCTAATCTAAGAATATTTATACTATGAAAATTATTGTAAAATTAATATCACTAAAAAATTATGCAAACATTCAAAAACAAAAATGCAATTTTATTCGTCAAAATATATTTCAATAAACTAAAACTAATGAAACTAATGAATTAAAAACATCAAAAAAATGAATAATTTCAGTAAAAAGTAAAATTACAAAATATAATACATTTAACCTCAAATACTTTTAAATCTGTGCAAAAAATCATAAAACAATTCTAAATTTTCTTTGGTATCATTCGATAATTTCTTATTTTTCTTTATACGATTTTCTTTAAAACATCTCATTTCTTCTGTCAACGATATGATATCACTTTCTAAAGTTTTAATTTGAGATTTTTTATTTTTCTTCACTACAGAATCATGTACAGATTCGGCAAGATTCATTGTACAATCCAATAGCATATGGTTTTGAACTTTCCATAAGAAAATATCTACATTGAGATATTTCATGGCTTCTTCCATTTCTAGCAAAATGTCAGATCCAAGTTTTTGAAGATTTTCACTATATATCTTTTTTAAAGGAGTGTGCCTTTTTTTCTTTTTTGTAGATGAAAGGGAATGAGATTCGTTTACATTGTACAGCAAAGACTTCAAGTGAACTGCAAGAAATTCTAGTTTTTTCATCTCTCGTAGAAGAATACAAAACACTTCTTTTCTTTCTTTCTCTTGAAATTTGATGATCTGCAAAAGTTCGGTAATTTTTTCCGATGACCAATTTGATGAATCCTTCGATTTCTGTGAACCATTTGTTGATGCAGAAGTTTCGATATTTTCTTTAAAACATTCAGATTCGACAACCTTTTTGGATAAAACAATAGGCAGATCATCTGCTAAACGAACAAGATTGCACACTGATTGATCTTTGGTAATATCATTTGGTAGTATTGTATCTTCAAATAAATAACTGCACTGATTCATGCAGTCTGTATGAAAAGAGTCTTTTATTCCATCGTCATTAATTTCGATTCTTTTAAATACAAATGGCTTCATTTTCCGTTCACTTTCCAAAATATCTTCCGGGTCACTGTATTTATTGGTATTTCTAAAAATATCATCAGCCTTTTCGCCATTTTTCTTTGAAGACCATTCAGAAAATTGGAGATTTTCTGAACACAAAAGTTGGTCTTTTATTGAATCATAATTTGTTTTCTTCATCATTTTGAAAATAAATTACACCCCTCAAATTTTGCAGCAGGTAAAACTTTTTCTTAAATATTTCACTTTGTTTTTAACACTTCAGTGTATGGAAACGTAGTATCGAGTAGCAATTGGCAAGAAATTATTCTTCAAAACTTTCATTTGTTTCACTTCATACAATTTCTCATTTTAGCGCTATTATGTTGCCACTATGACCATACTGAAAACTTTAAGATTATGGGTTTATCTTAAAGCATATTTCTGCGTCTACATGGTTAAAATTCAAGACTAATTAGATTAAAATAGCAGTAGAAACCTCTTCTAAAATATTTATGCTACAATAAAGTCTACTTTCAAGAGAAAATAGCTGCCTGACGGACAATTGGCTAGCACTCTGGATTTTGGTGCCACAGACTCCAGATTCGAATCCTGGCGTTAGTATGGATGTTTGTTAGTGGTTCGGAATCCACGTTAAATTGTAGGTCTCGGTCTAATTAGCCCAAAGTGTGCAAAAAATGACCGTAAAGCAACAAACCAAACCAAACTATGGAAGGATTTTCAGTTGAATTAAAACCCAGTACAGATGTTGTCTCAGTTCAGATGCCTAACGAGCTGCTTTAAGTCCATTGTGTAACTATAAAAACGCAAATTACTGTAATCAAAATATTTTAAAAATTTTTATGGCAGCACGGCAAAGGCTTAAATGAAAGGGGGGGGGAGTGTTCAACTGCATCCAAGAGCAAAATGCTCATAGGGTTTTATTAAATGCATGTGTGTTGTACGTCTAATATTTTTTAAAAATATTTTTAAGACAATATTAGTGCTAGTTCAGTTTTAAATAAGCAATCACTCTGTTCTGGGGCACTATTTACTTCGAATCCCTAGCTTTGGCATGGATGTTTGTTCGTGGTTCGAAAACGTTAAATTGTAGGACCCGGTCTAACTAGTTCAAAGTGTGCGAAAAATGACCGTAGAGCGACAAACCAAGCGAAACAAGATAAAATAAGTGAAAATAGTTTAGTAGTTTAGTAAAGAGAGATTTAATTTCTATCGTTATTTAATGTCTCCATCAAATAGTCAAACTGAAGCGTGCAGTTATTATTGTGGTCCTTAAACTACAGGTCGTTTTATGTGGACGATGATTTGCGTTTTGGTGAGCTCCGTGGCTGCGCAGCAACCGTTAGCTTCTATATTGTATTGTCCATTGGAAAGATGAAAGCGCATTGCTGGGGAAAGAAAGCGGTAAAGACTAAAAGGAATCTTGCCCAAATACTAAACGTTTAATACTGTGAGGGTGTTTTTATTTTATTTTATTTTTTTTTATTTTAGTAAGTGATGAAAGTAATTAAAATACGTGAGAGAGATTTAAATTAAAATGAACGAGTAACTGGAAGAGCACAAAAGGAAATCTTTTTATGAGAATACTTGATCTTGATACTTGATGAAAATACTTGATACTACTAAAAATACCACTTGATGGAAGCTATAGTGGCCTTTATTTCAGGTATTCTACCCACCAATGTCGCCAACTGAAAATATGGCGCCAAACAAACAACTTGTTTTGAAAATTACATTCGAAACAAACATCAATTACAATAAGAGTTAAAAATGTCCAATCGTATATAACAGAGAAAGAGAAAAATGGAAGAAGAAATTTGTAATATCGAACTCCAATTTAAGCAGTTTAAGGATTTGATCTAATATGATCTTTGAACCTAAAATAATATCGAAGTTATAAAAGAAATTAAAAAAATTCAAACGTTAGTTGAAGCTATAGTTGCTTTTATTTCAGGTATTATGACCTCAATATTACCAATTAAAAATATGGCGCCAAACAAGTAACTTGTTTTGAAGAATTACATTCAAAACAAGCATCAATTACAAATATACAAGTCTCTTACAATCGAAAAAGAGAAAAAATGGCAAAAAGAAATTCGTAATATCGAACGTAAATTAAACCAGTTTAATGATTTGATCAAATATGATCTTTGACCTAAAACAAGTAATATAAAAAAAAAAAAATTTTAAAGTCAATTCCTACTTTTTTCCCCACTATATTGCAGAAAATTATTTTTATAAATAATTTAATTCATTAATTTAAGGTTATCTGGCGCCATCTATTGGTAGATACACGCAACTTAAATCTAAAAAAAAATGAAATTAATTAATTAAATTTAATTACTGAATTAATATTTGAAAAACTGTATTATCAAGTGCCGTACTGGAGGACACTTGATGTTCAAATGATGATCAGTTAAAAAAAAAGTATTTGAACTTGAGTAGGGTAATAAAAAGTATTTTATTAACGATTGGAAATTTGAACAAGATTTATATAGAGAGAGTGTGAGCTAATAGTAGGAATTGAATAATACCGAAGTTGCAAAAAAAGGCAACCAATAAGATTTTACAATTATTGGTTTGCAAATAAATAATTTATATAATCAGGGTCACTTTATTTGATGCCGATCTGCTATTTTGCCGATCTGCTATTGCCGATGCCGATCTGCTATTTTGTCGCTCGTTCTGCCCGCGTGATTCCCTTTTCAAATCATGACTTCATTTACAACTTATAACTGATTGTAATATTAACGAAAAATAAACGAAGATGTTCATTGTACTACACCAATAAATAAGCGAAACAGTGTTGACAATTTTAAATTTATCACACTTTCATACACCTTTAATCATATTCTTTCATTCGATAACTTTTATAATTAAAGTTGAATTAAAATTTTTAATTTTAATTTTCAAAAATTAATCAAACATACAATTAAATCATCTAAATTAATCAAACATAAAATATCTAACAATCATATCATCATAAAATTTTTTTATTACATCACCAGTAAATATAACGTCTAATAATATATTTCGGGAATTGGATCTTTTTTTTTTTCAATTCCTTCTATTAGCTCACTCTCTATATATATTGTTCAAATTTTCAATCGTTCTTTTATTCATCTACTCAAGTTCAAATACATTTTTTTTGAACTTGTAGTAGTGAAACTTGATGTTAATACAGTTTTTTTTTCAAATATTAATTCACTAGTTAAATTTAATTAATTAATTTTAGCTTTTTAATACGCTTTTATTAGTTTCACCTGTATGTTTGTTTGTTTGTTTGTAACTGACTCTTTGGGCTCGATTTTGCCCTACTTTAAGCCATCAGATTTAATTTAAACGTTGTAGACCTATCAAGGACCGATGACAATAAAATATTTTGATTAGTTTATTATCTCATCATGATTAGGATCGCCAGGATTAGTGATTTTATTTGAACTTATGAAGAGCAATTTTACTCATGTAGAATGAAATTACCTAAGACATTCAAACCTACGTGGGACAGTGGCACAACGGATAACGCGCCTGACTGCGGATCAGGAGATTCCTCGTTCGAATCCTGACTGACTCGACATATTCGCATTTATCCTTTGTTTTACTCACAATTAAATTATTGTAAGAACTGTAGTTCCAGCCCTCCGTACCGGGACCTCATTTAAATATTATAGTTTGAAAACACGCTTTTAGAGTTAATCAAACTAAAAAGTAAAAAATAAATTATAGTTTAAAAAAAAAACTGAAAAACACGCTTTTAGAGTTAATCAAACTAAGAAGTAAAAAATAATTGTTCACTAAGAATAAAAATGACGAAAATTAATGTCACTGTTCTAAAAGCGTGGGGGGCTCGATATCAATCGTTATAATTTTTCACTAGTGTTATTCCGAAAAGCAGAGTAACATTATGTTATGTGCGGAGTTCTTATGTTAATTTTTAGTTTGATTAACTCTAAAAGCGTGTTTTTAGTTTTTCTAAACTATAATTTATTTTTTAGATTTAAGTTGCATGTATCTAATAATAGATGGCGCCAGATAAACTTAAAAAATGAATGAAAATTTATGAAGGGCTTTCTGCAATATAGTGAAAAAAAGTAGAAATTGACTTAAATTTTTTTATATTACTTGTTTAATTTTAGTATCTTAAAATATATTGACAAATAAAAACTTTCAAGTTTCACTTGGATTTTTTCATCTTAAATCAACATTTTGACTTTGGTGTTTTAAATTGTATTATATCAGTAATATAGGAATATTGTCTTGTCTGTTTTGTCTTTTCAAATTCAAAGTGTTTGGAATATTATTGTTTTTAGTAATCACAAATTCTTACTGCAAAAAATAAAGTGGATTATAACTACGTTTTTAATATGCGTGCGTATGTATAAATTAAATTTAGCATTTTTATTCATTCAATGTTTATATCTGTACCAAATTTCATGAAAATTCGATATAATAGGATTATATTATGTATGGTTACGCTGTTTCAATTTAATATAATTTAGGAATTTCTTAAAAAAATTGAACCTGTTTTTGGCAATAAATATCGTAGAGATAAAAAAAAGGAATTGCATAGATAAGTGTCCTGCATCCAGATTAGCACATTTACAACGAATTTGATTTTTTCGTTTTCACTAAAATGGTAAACATATCCCAAAATTTTTTTATATTTTGGAATATAAACTAAAATTAACTAAAAAAAAAGCTAAAAGTTTAATCACACTCCCTTTTTTACATTTCATTATAATCTGGAAATCTGTCTATATTTTAATCAAAATAATTTTTAAAAGTTTTTCTTTCTAATACAGCTGGCAAACACAGCTTGGTCTTTGGATGCCTTAAGGCAAGTGCTGCACAGACGTACTCACTTTGCATTACCCAGGGGGCGCGTGTAACTAAGCCACGGACGCGGAGTAACAATGCCCCCGCAACGCTCTACGATCTATTAGACAGGGACCTACTTTTTAAAGTGGATTCCGAACCACTACAAACAACCATGGCACCGCCGGGACTCGAACCCGAAAACCTGTCATACCGAGCGCCAGAGCACTAGCCACTCGGCCATTCAGGCCCTATTTCTGAAAAGGAAAACAGCTATATTATGAGGGCAGCAAGCATTTCTACCTTGAAATGTTTTTTATTTTTTGAAGGGAGGCATTAAATACTCGTAATTATTTATTGTTACATAAAAAAAAAAATCATTGACACTCTAAACATTTTTAACATTTTAATTCAAAAAAAAAAAAAAAATTATATATTATTTCCAAAATAAAACAAACTGAATAAGTTAAATGAGTTATGTTATATTAAATGAGTTATATTTTATTATACATATATTATATAATGGTGAGAAAGATCAAATGAACCGCTTTTTCCTTACTAAGGTACTCTCTTAGTAAGGAAATTGATTTGACTTGATTATTGACTTTCATTATATTATTGACTTTCCGAGAAAGTCAATAACAAATTTGGTGATGCAGATGATTTATGATGCAATGTTTTTCCTTCAATCTCATTGTAATTGAGGAATAGATATTATTTGATAAAACATGAAATATACAAAAAAATTTAAGTCGATTCTTACTTTTTTTCACTATATTGTAGAAAGTCCTTTATAAATAATTTTCATTTATTTTTTAAAGTTTATCTGGCGCCATCTATTGGTAGATATATGTAACTTAAATCTAAAAAAAAAACCAAAATTAATTAAATTTAATTAATGAATTAATATTTGAAAAAATTATCTTAACATCAAATGTCATCACTACAAGTTCAAAAAAATGTATTTGAACTTGAGTGTATGATTAAAAATTATTTATAAACGATTGAAAATTTGAACGAGATATATATAAGGAGAGTGTGAACTAATAGAAGGAAATGAAAAAGAGTAAAAAAAACTTATGGTATGAATATTAAATATTTTTTGGAACGTGTTTCTTGAATAGCAATATGGAAAGATGAAAATTCTGCTTTTCAATATTTATTACCTTAAATTATTCTTTTAATTAACCACATTTAAGATATTTCTGGAATAAAAAATAATTAATAGGTAAAATTCATTGCAAATTAAATTGAGAGATTCAATTCAAACGTGTAAATAGTTAAGAAAAATTGAACACAACAAATATTAACTGAAACACATTTATAAATCACAACGTACATTTACATAAAATTTCATTAGTAAAAAAAAAAGTAATTTATATCTCTAATTATAAATTTGTATGCTGAAATATTACAAGAGTGTATTTAAAAATTAAAGGCATACACTTTCAACACTTTTAAAATGCTTTATTAAATTTGTATGCTGAAATATTACAAGGTTTATTTAAAAATTAAAAGGCTGAAATATTACACTGTATTTAAAAATTAAAGGCATACACTTCCAACACTTTCCTTTATTAAAATTGTATGCTGAAATATTACAATGTTATATTTTTAAAAAATCCTTTACATTATTAAATTTGTATGCTGAAATATTACAAGGTTGTATTTAATTCGAAAATTATATTAAAGTCATACACTTCCAACACTTTTAAAATGCGTTATTAAATTTGTATGCTGAAATATTACAAGGTTGTATTTAAAAATTAAAGGCATACACTTCCAATACTTTTAAAATACATTATTAAATTTGTATGCTGAAATATTACAAGGTTGTATTTAAAAATTAAAGGCATACACTTTCAGCACTTTTAAAATCCTTTATTAAATTTGTATACTGAAATATTACAAGGTTGTATTTAAAAATTAAAGGCATACACTTCCAACACTTTTAAAATGCGTTATTAAATTTGTATGCTGAAATATTACAAGGTTGTATTTAAAAATTAAAGGCATACACTTCCAACACTTTTAAAATGCATTATTAAATTTGTATTCTGAAATATTACAAGGTTGTATTTAATTCGAAAAAATTAAAGGCATACACTTCCAACACTTTTAAAATCCTTTATTAAAATTGTATGCTGAAATATTACAAGGTTGTATTTAAAAATTAAAGGCCTACACTTCCAACACTTTTAAAATCCTTTATTAAATTTGTATTCTGAAATATTACAAGGTTGTATTTAAAAATTAAAGGCATACACTTCCAACACTTTTAAAATCCATTATTAAATTTGTATGCTGAAATATTACAAGGTTGTATTTAAAAATTAAAGGCATACACTTCCAACACTTTTAAAATCCTTTATTAAAATTGTATGCTGAAATATTACAAGGTTGTATTTAAAAATTAAAGGCATACACTTCCAACACTTTTAAAATCCATTATTAAATTTGTATGCTGAAATATTACAAGGTTGTATTTAATTCGAAAATTATATTAAAGTCATACACTTCCAACACTTTTAAAATCCTTTTTTAAAATTGTATGCTGAAATATTACAAGGCTGTATTTAAAAATTAAAGGCATACACTTCCAACACTTTTGAGATACATTATTATTACACTATGAATTCATGCATAAATATATCGTCAAATGTTACTGAATAAAAGGAACACTTGAAGCATAGATTAATGGTGCATATAATGCGCCTTAAATTCAAGAAAAATTATCCCATTTACTAACGATGAAAAATTGTTCCCATAATAAGAATACTTTAATAAAATTAAAGTGTTTTTAATATTTTAAAATATAACTAGTCATAAAATTTACGTACAAAGCTTTCCAAGTCATTTAGCACTTCAAGTAAAACTCGGATGCAATCAAATTTTGACTGAAGTAACAATTCTTGCACTTTTGTCCAAATCTCAATTTCACTCGAGTTTGTCATCATCAGCACAGATTCTGGACTCGAATCGATATTTTCTGGAAAATTATGGATATTTAAACGAATTTTTAATTCTTCGAAACAATTTTCTACATTTATTTTAGCTTGTTCCAATTTGCGAATAACCAAGCGACCAGAAACCATCAGATTCTCGAGAAACTCTTTCTGGTTATAAACATCTCTACTTAATAAAACCATCAGAAATTCCAAGTGTTCAATTAAATCATTCAATAAATTTAGATTCATCAAAAATACTTCCATTATTAGATTTATTCTGTTTTTGATGACAGAATATTCAACATTGTACTTTTGAGATGATATAATATCAATAATACCACGAAAAATGCAAGTTAACTTCGCCAAGATTTCTATATAGCGAGGAAAATGAGCGAGTTTTCCGTCATTGGAAGAATATTGTATTGTTGATGCTATGTCTTGTGAAGAACTAGAAATACCGACATATTTTGTAGAATCGGTGCCAGTCTTAAAGCTTCCATCTTCGAAGATATTGATTGAACTTTTTGATTTGTGGAGATATTCATAGTATTGTCTGTTTCTTCAGAACATTCAAGACTCAAACTGCTCAAAGTTTCAGCTATGTCATGCACATCAGTAATTAAGGCAGCCATTGTAGGCATTTTCAACGGAACAGATACGACGTTTTATTCTTCTAAGACCTGTATTATCAAATTGACTTGATTCGACTGGACTTTGGTAGGTGCTTTGAGATGTATGCTCCCAGTTGCTGCTTTATCTCAATTTATTTAAATACTGTTAAAATACCAGAGATAAAAGTGTTCGACAACAGTGAAAATTAATTCTTTATAAAGGAACTACTCTACAACCCGAAATTCTTTGTTTCATTGCCTATGACAGGGGGGGCAACCCAAATGATCTTGCGGACCACTTTGGAAATGCATCCTAACTCCGCGGGCAGCATATAAAATTATATATCCCCATATTAGATTTAGACACACTATAGACATTTTTTGGGGGGTAAAAAATTGAAACATAATGGGTTAGTATTATTGCGTTGCTATTATTCTTACATTAACATCGATAATACAATAATAAGGATACCAAACGCACATTGTAAAGAAATATATAACACTAACAAATAAAATATAAAAAACCAACGAAATAAAAAAAAATTAAATCATTAAAAAATATTTATTTTTCTAGTGCGATATTTGTTTCTCCACTCTTAAACTTAGCTTTTTCAAATGGATGCACACGAATCATAAGTTCGCAGAATATAATTTAATTATTCTGCGAACTCATAACTGTAAACTCATAAATAAAAACACTCAATATCTGTCCTATATTCAAGAATATTACTCTAAATTAAATTTTTTTTTCTCATAATTTCAACAATTAATTTTTAAATATATGGATGCACACATAATGTATATTTTTAATACATTGGTTTTCACTATTTTGGCCATTATAAAATAAATATATTTGTAAAAGTGTGATAAAACTCACGGGCCGGAAAAATATTCAAGACGGGAAGAGGGTTGGCCACCTGGCCTACAATGTAATACAAAATCCTTTTTAAAAGTTATAAATTTTATTTCGGCAATATAATACAACACATGTTTTTGAAAAAAAATTCCGATGAAAATTCGAATTTTTCCAATTTTCTTCACCGCTTAGATTAAAAGATACTGACTTAGATGGCACAGTGGTTAGCAATAATTCTACTGCATTCATAGACCATTTTTCAATTTCTTCTATTAGCTCTCCCTATATATATATCTTGTTCAAATTTTCAATCGTTAATTAAATACTTTTTATTCATCCACTCGAGTTCAAATACATTTTTTTGAACTTGTAGTGGATGAAACTGGAATGTTAATACAGTGTTTTCAAATATTAATTCATTCATTAAATTTAATTAATTATTTTTTTTTTTTTTTTTTTAGATTTAAGTTGCATATATCTACCAATAGATGGCGCCAGATAAACTTAAAAAAATGAATGAAAATTATTTATAAAGGACTTTCTGCAATATAGTGAAAAAAAAAAGAAGGAATTGACTACAATTTTTTTTTTTTTTCATATGACTTTTTATGGAACATTTAGAACTACTTCAACATTTGTCATACATATTAAGAACTTGAGCCGAAACCACCGTCATCATGCCACATAAATTAAACTAAACACGCTAACAACTTCAGCTGAGCGTCTGGTTTGCTCTGCTATCAACAATCAACTGTGCGTAGCTAGGGATCCAAGATGCGTATCTAAGGATCCAAGGGCGTATTTGGGATGTTCCAAGAGGCGCGTGCATCATGAGTTCGCAGAATATAATTTAATTATTCTGAGAACTTATAACCGTAAACTCATAAACGAAACAGGTAATATCTGCCCTATATGCGCAAGAATATTATTTTAAAATCAAAGTTAATTTTTAATTAATAAAGTTAGTTTTGAATATGGATGCACACTTAATGCATTCTTTTAATGCATTGGTTTTTTTCACTACTTTAGCCATTATAAAATAAATTTATTTTGTAAAAGTGTGATAAATCTCACGTGCCAGAAAAATATTCAAGGCCTGCCACCCCTGGTTTGTACAGAGCTGTCTTCATAGCGGGTTACTAATGATTCGTTGTTTAACCGATGATCACAAATGTTATTGATAGGCGACAAGGGATATGAGTTGAAGGCTCTTATTATTGCTATTACACCTTACATGTGCGGTCTGATGGTCAATTGGATAGCGCTCTGGCCTTTGGTACAACGGGCTTCAAGTTCGAATACAGGCTGTGTCATGGATGCTTGTTAGTGTTTCGGAAGCCTTGTTAGACTGTAGCTCTAAGTATAAGTAATACAAAATGACCGTAGGTGACAAACCAAATTTTTTTTTTTTCATCTTCTGATATAACTGATTGGACGTCTTCTAAATCCATTTTATCAATTAATTTCTTTCCACTGCATGATGTGAGAGAGGGCTGGTGGCCGTGTGGCTAGCGCTCTGGCGCTCGGTACCCAGGTTTCGGGTTCGAGTCCCGGCGGTGCCATGGATGCTTGTAGTGGTTCGGAATCCACTTTAAACGTAGAGCACCAAACCAAACCATGATGAGATTTGATACCTTAAAGAAACAGGATTAAAGTTCAGTATAATTAAGTCAAATCAGTATAAGGTCCAGGTATAATTAGCCCAAAGTATGCACAAAATGATCGTAGACCGACAAGCCAAACCAAACCTCACCTTACATAGAAAAGAACGTGAACAATTGTGTTCAGCTCATTAGCTTTGGAATATTATTATTGACAGCTATTAATCTCGCTTTGAAGTGAGCTCTTATGTCCAGAAAATTCATGTCTGGTGGCTTCTGGACAGTGAAGTAATAAAAATTGTCACATACCACACAGGCTGACTGTGTGGTATGTGGCAATTAGTTTATTGTAAAATTACTAACACTGACTGACAGTTATTTGTAAATTACTGACACAACTGAGGACGTGAAAAAATATAGCAAAATTACTTGTATTTAAAAAATTGTGCGCATTTTAAAACATTCAATTTTTTAAACTTAACATTTTAACAAATCAGGGCCTGAATTGCCGAGTGGCTAGCGCTCAGTATCACAGGTTTCGGGTTCGAGTCCCGGAGGGGCCATGGATGTTTGTAGGGGTTCGGAATCCACTTTAAACAGTAGGTAAGGGTTCTAATATAATCGTAGAGCGTTGCGAGGGCATTGTTACTCCACGTCCGTAGATTATCTTCAAGTTACACGCGCCCCTGGGTAATGCAAAGTGAGTAACGTCTGTGCAGCGCTTTGCCTTGAGGCATCCAAGACCAAGATGTCTAACTGTTTGCCAGATGCATTAGAACAAAAAAAAAAATTTTTTTAAGAAATCGATATTAATAATTTAACAAAAATATTTTTAAATTAAATGTTTACAAATAGCATTGTACAGCTTTTCTCATGAAAATTACTTACGAGTGTTATTAAAATAAAGTGCTAGAAACATATTTTTCTTTCTAAACTTGCGATTCGAAGTTTACACAAAATCTATAGAATGCATTAATTCCAAAAGGTATCGGAGAGGGTTTCGGGGTCCAAGAGTTTCCCAAGGTATCAAGAAAAGCATTTATCTATACCTGTATGTTGCGTGCAGCCTGATGGGCAACTGGCTAACGCTCTGGTCTTTGGTATTGAAGGCTTCAGGTTCGAATCCTGGCGTTGGCATGGATGTTTGTTGGTGGTTCGGAATCCACGTTAAACTGTATTTCCCAGTCTGTTTATCCTGAAGTGTGCACAAGATCACCGTAGGTCGAAAAACCCAAATCTATGTTGAGTTCAATTTTATAATGCGGATATTACTCATGGGATTATGCAGCGAAATCCTTTTAAATTATTTTGATGTATCCCAAATAGAAACAATTAAAATTATCTATAAACAGGATGGTATACAGAAATTTAAAATCGCTTTCAAAATCCTTTTCTTTGAAAATTTTATCAGTACAATTTCATTTTTACCTAGAATATTTTTTTTGTTGTAAATTTCTCTGTTATTAAATTAAATGAAAAGAGATTAAGAGCTATATTATTTGTTTATTAAGTGAAGTTTTGACTTAGTAATTGAAGTGAGTTATACTCCAGAGGCATCATATGAGAATCTACACTGAGTCCATGTTTCGTGTCAGGCGTTTGGATATAAAGTCCGATCCTATTCTTGGTTGTTTGATATGAACGACGAACCTTATTATAAAACTATATCACTAATTTTCTACGAAAAAATTACATTTTTTTTTTTTGTGTGTATTAACTCTTTTTTTCTTTTTTTGTATTAAACTTTTTGTAACCCTTTGTAACAGAAGTTCTGCACTGTACCACATTTCGGTGCTTCTTCATTAATACTTTTGGAATCAGTCCATCAATTATCTGAAGATCTGTTTTTATTTGTATTGGGTTGTATATAATTATCAGGCGTTTTTTGACGTGCTATTGTTTAATAAAAATTTACAATATTTTATAAAATTTATGAATGAAAATATCCTTCTACTTTTAGGTTATAAAAATGAGTGTCGATAATCATACTCATATTCGTCATATTATGCTGTACCACTTTGAGAAAGGGTGGAAAGCAGCGCAGTTATGTCGCGATCTCAACGAACTTTGCGTTAAGGACAGAACCAGCAAAAGTCGATGCAAGGAATGGTTTGCCTGTTTCAAATCTGGAGACACTAGCTTGGAAAATAAGCCAGGAAGAGGTCGACCATTGGATTTCGATGACTAGTCACTTTTGGCAGCAGTGGAAGGGGACGAAAGTTCGACAATTCGAATGCTGACCGACAACTTCAATGTGGACCATTCAACCATCGACCACCTTCCCGCTGCAATGGAGCCGAAAAGACGGCACAAAAAGTATAGTATCGTCTTCTACCACGATAATGTGCGTCCACATATAAGCCAGGAAGAGGGTGAGCGTCGTAATTCATCGCCAATAAGCGCTGAGAACTGCTTCCACATCTGTCATTTTCTCCCACAGAAGCGCCTACCGACTACCACGTCAATCGTTCCCTAAAAAACTGGCAGGCGAACAAAGTTTATGACGTTTTGATATCCGTGTCAAAGGGCCTGATTGGCCGAGTGGCTAGCGCTCTGGCGCTCGGTACCACAGGTTTCGGGTTCGAATCCCGGTGGTGCCATGGATGTGTAGTGGTTCGGAATCCACTTTAAACCGTAGATCCCAGTCCTAATCTGATCGTAGGGGCATTGTTACTCCGCGTCCGTGGCTTATCTTCAAGTTACGCGCGCCCCCTGGTAATGCAAAGTGAGTAATGTCTGTGCAGCGCTTGGCTTAAGGCATCCAAGACCAAGCTGTCTAAGTGTTTGCCAGCTGCATTAGAACAAAAAAATATCCGTGTCAAAACACGGATTGCCTCCAAGAACCGTGGATTCTTTGCTCGGGAATCTACCGTTTTCAAAGCAAATATTGAAGTAGATGGCGACTACGTTCCGTATTAATCATTTAAAAATGTTACTGTTCAATTTTTATATTTCCTTTTTCATAATAAATAGGGATTCAAGAACGCCTGATAATATCGTTGAAAAACGCCTGATAACTACCCACCAACCCAATATTAACTTTCCTTATTTTTTTTTTTTTTCCAGGGCCTGAATGGCCGAGTGACTAGCGCTCTGTCGCTCTGTACAACAGGCTTCGGGTTCGAGTCCCGGCGGTGCCATGGATGTTTGTAGTGGTTCGGAATCCACTTTAAACCATAGGTCCCGGTCCTAATAGGATCGTAGAGCGTTGCGGGGGCATTGTTACTCCGCGTCTGTGGCTTATCTTCAAGTTACGCGCGCCCCTGGGTAATGCAAAGTGAGTAATGTCTGTGAGCGCTTGGCTTAAGGATCCAAGACCAAGCTGTATCTAGTGTTTGCCAGCTGCATTAGAACAAAAAAAAAAATATCCGTGTCAAAACACGGATTGCCTCCAAGAACCGTGGATTCTTTGCTCGGGGAATCTACCGTTTTCAAAGCAAATATTGAAGTAGATGGCGACTACGTTCCGTATTAATCATTTAAAAAATGTTACTGTTCAATTTTTATATTTCCTTTTCATAATAAATAGGATTCAAGAACGCCTGATAATATCGTTGAAAAGCGCCTGATAATTATGCACCAACCCAATATTAACTTTCCTTATTTCTTTTTCTAGGGCCTGAATGGCCGAGTGACAGCGCTCTGTCGCTCTGTACCACAGGCTTCGGGTTCGAGTCCCGGCGGTGCCATGGATGTTTGTAGTGGTTCGGAATCCACTTTAAACCATAGGTCCCGGTCCTAATAGGGATCGTAGAGCGTTGCGGGGGCATTGTTACTCCGCGTCTGTGGCTTATCTTCCAAGTTACGCGCGCCCCCTGGGTAATGCAAAGTGAGTAATGTCTGTGCAGCGCTTGGCTTAAGGCATCAAGACCAAGCTGTCTAAGTGTTTGCCAGCTGCATTAGAACAAAAAAATATCCGTGTCAAAACACGGATTGCCTCCAAGAACCGTGGATTCTTTGCTCGGGAATCGACCGTTTTCAAAGCAAATATTGAAGTAGATGGCGACTACGTTCCGTATTAATCATTTTAAAAATGTTACTGTTCAATTTTTATATTTCCTTTTTCATAATAAATAGGATTCAAGAACGCCTGATAATATCGTTGAAAAGCGCCTGATAATTATGCACCAACCCAATATTAACTTTCCTTATTTCTTTTTTCAGGGCCTGAATGGCCGAGTGACTAGCGCTCTGTCGCTCGGTACCACAGGCTTCGGGTTCGAGTCCCGGCAGTGCCATGGATGTTTGTAGTGGTTCGGAATCCACTTTAAACCATAGGTCCCGGTCCTAATAGGATCGTAGAGCGTTGTGGGGGCATTGTTACTCCGCGTCCGTTGCTTATGTTCAAGTTACAGGCGCCCCCTGGGTAATGCAAAGTGAGTAACGTCTGTACAGCGCTTGCCTTAAGGCATCCAAGACCAAGATGTTTATGTGTTTGCCAGTTGCATTAAAACAAAAAAAATGAGTAAACCTTCTCAAGAGTAATTGGATAAATTTGAAATAAAGCAGCTAACTCGAGAATAAATCTCAAATTCAAGTCAAATCAAGTATAAGTTCGTCATGACCGAAACTGGATAAGAACGTATTAGTTCTAAGTTAATTTAAATTTGTAATTTTTTAATTTCGATTATAATAATTATCATGAGTGGTATACAAACTGATGATGTATCAATTATTCTGGATCTGGGAACGGCTCGACGTTTGGCTTTTTTAACGACTTCAAGGTTCCGAAAGTTACTCGCTTGGTGGACAGTTGTTTACCCGGCGCCATATTGGATGTATCGTCATCTTTTAGTTTTGATTCAGTACCTAAAGGTCACAAAATTATCGAACCAAACTATCTTTTCCGAAGACTTTCAAAAACTGGTTTTGATCATTGAAGTGTATTACAGAAATTGTTGTTTTGTAGCAGAACATTTTAAAGGTTTTTGCCAATGACATGGTAGGTTTAGTGTCGTGTGCTGTAACCATTTTGCTTGGACATGAAAAGAGAATTTTGGGACAAATACAAACATATGTCTATTCTTGGAAATGAAATTGTGACTTCCTTCAAGAAATGTCGATACTTGTATGAAGAGTACCAAAAATTGCGCATTAAAATTCTGTTCGAACTGGAATTTTTGTCAAAAACCAATAACTTATATTTTAATCTTCAAATCTCACACGATGGTTATTAGAAATCCTCAATGTTTTGCTTACTTGGCAACAACGAAGTATCGAAAGCTAGTTGCTTGGTGGAGTGTGATTTGCCAAGCACAATATATCATGGATTGCAATCTTAAACTTCTTATTGAATATGCAAAAGGTAGCAATTTAGCGCCTGCCAATTTTTCTCAATATTTTAATATATTAATTTATATCATTGGTTTATATAAACGTCAGTGCTGCTGTATAGTAGAAAGTCTCTCTTTTTTGTCTAAGTTGATGGTAGATTTTTTGATTTCAACTCTACATTATTCTCCAGATTCGAAGGAAGAATATCATGAAAAGTACGATATTATTTTAGAAGTCGGAAATGATGTATTTAACTTTTACAGGCACTGTCAATATATGTTTCATCAATACACAAAATCGCAAGCTGCAATTTTGAGGAAAATTTAATATTTGTTTCATTTAGAATAATATTTAGGATTTTTTTTTCATTATACTTTAGAATTGAAAGATTATGTTGAAAATTTTAAAGACAAATTTTATGTAATATACCATTAAATGACTTTAGTTAATTTGACTTGTGTATTAATCCATTTGGATAAAATTACATTTAATGATTTTTTTTTTTGTTTGAAATATTATTACTTATAATACGATTTCCTATTTCGGAAAAAAATTCAATTCATAAAGGCGAATAACTTTTGTAGAAAAATTTAATTGTTAAATGTGTAAAATCATCAAACATTTCAATTTTTCAATTAATGCAACCATTGCAATTAATGCTTACATTAATATTTACATATTTTAATAGTTTTAATTGTTATTAATTAAAATATTTTAATATCAGGTTTTAATAAATTCATCTTTTACAATAACAAATTATGTTTGTTAGTTACAGTAGATGTTTATTTCAATGCGAAATTATACAGGCATTTGGATGTTATTGTATTTCAGAAATGAAGTTTCAAAATTGCTGTTTAACATTTATTGCTGTATTTAAAATGTGGATTTTTATAAATACAAATTTGCCCAAATAAATGCATTTATGAAAGCCTTTACGTTTTAAAAATCATTTTAACTGTATTGTATTGTAATAAGCAATAAATCTTTTCACTTAAATATTTTTGTATAATAATAAACTTGTTTTGAAATATAAAATTGATTGATTTTTTTTAAGAATCCAGTTATATTGTCATAAATTTCTTTGCCTTTTTACCTATTATATTCGTTGAATAATTTTCAAAAGTCCTATTATAATACTTGTTACGAAAACACAGACAAATAATTAGTTTGCAATATAAATGAAATTATCTAATTCCGTTGCATGTTGTTGACATTACTTGAATTCCAGCCTTGCAAAGTGTACTAATGAATAAATTGATATTGTTAAGGCATAGAAATATATTTTATGTAGCTCACCCATCTTTTTGCATGTTTACAATTGAATTCAACCCTTGTAAAGTCTGTTAATGAATAAATTGATAATGTTAATGAATAGAGATATATATTTTATCATGCTCCCCACCTTTTTTGCATGATGTTGACGCTATTTGAATTCAACCCTTGTGAAATCTAATAATGAATACATTGATAATGATGTTGAATAGATATATATTTTATGTAGATCGCTCCATCTTTTTGCATGATTTTGACACTGCAATTTGAATTCAAACCTGTAAAGTTTGTTAATGAATAAATTGATAATGTTAATGAATAGAAATATATTTTATGTAGCTCGCCCATCTTTTGGCCTGATGTTGACGCTATTTCAATTCAACCCTTGTGAAGTCTAATAATGAATACATTGATAATGATATTGAATAGATATACTTAATCAAGCTCACCCATCTGTTTGCATGATGTTGACGCTATTTGAATTCAACCCATGTGAAATCTAATAATGAATACATTGATAATGTTAATGAATAGATATATATTTTATCAAGCTCGCCCACCTTTTTGCATGATGTTCACGCTATTTGAATTCAACCCTTGTGAAATCGAATAATGAATAAATTGATAATGTTAATAAATGGAAATATATTTTGTGTAGCTCGCCCATCTTTTTTGTATGATGTTGAAGCACTTTGAATCAACCCCTGTGAAATCTAATAATGAATACATTGATAATGATAATGAATAGATATATATTTTATCAAGCTCACTCCATCTTTTTGCATATGTTGACGCAGTTTGAATTCAACCCTTGTGTAGTCTACTAAGGAAAAATTGATAATGTTAATGAATCGAAATATATTTTATCGAGCTCATCCATCTTTTTTGAAGTTTTTTTACAAGCTCAATGATAAAGTTATTTATTGATAGTTTATAATGAAGTGTTTACGATGTTAATAGATATTCTTTTACACTGAAATTCTCACCTTACAGAATGATAGTGACTATCTTGGGGTATCTTTCTCAATTTCTTCTATTAGCTCACACTCTCCCCTATATATACCTTGTTCAAATTTTCAATCGTTAATAAAATACTTTTTATTCATCCACTCAAGCTCAAATACATTTTTAAACTTGTAGTGGATGACACTAGATGTTAATATAGTTTTTTAAATATTAATTCAGTAATTAAATTTAATTAATTAGTTTGAGTTTTTTTAGATTTAAGTTGCATCTATCTGCCAATAGATGGTGCCATATAAACTTAAAAAAAGGAATGAAAATTATTTATAAAGGGCTTTCTGCAATAGAGTGAAAAAAAAAGTAGGAATTGACTTTAAAATTTTTTTTATATTACTTGTAGTTAATATATATCTTTAGTCTAAAATTCAATTTTTCGCCATTTCGGCAAGTACTTTGTCAATAAGATAATAAAGAATTTTTATGCTATATAATGGATGACTTATTTTAGGACACACTTCAGAAAATGATCATAAATTCTTAAGTGACTAATTAAAAATATTGTGATAAAATTCAGCCTATATGTCTTCTTTTGATTTCAAGCTTTTAAATAGATTAACACATAATTAAACACAAATTAAAATAGATTATTAAGTGATTTAAAATTTCATTAATTCATTTCAATTTTAGAGTTCTCAATATGCTATGAAATTTGAATTTGTTGTTTCAGTGATGCAACAAAAGAAAATATTGTAGCATTTCATAATAGGTTGAAAAATTTTTCGACTCTTCAAAATATTAAAATATTCGCTTAGGTTAAAAATTAACTCGTGCTCACATCAGCGTTCAAATTAAATTGATTTTAATTCAGATATTTCTCCAAGTTTGAAAGAAAAAAAAAAAAAAACACAAAAGTTAATAAAACTAAACGATTTTATAGTTTAAGAAAACTAAAACTAAAAGCTAAAAAGTAAAAAATAATTGATAACATAAGAATAAAATTACTGATGAGGAAATGAATATCACTGTTCTAAAAGCGTGGGGTGCTCGATATCAACCGTTATAATTTTTCACTAGTTCCATTCCGAAATGCAGAGTTAGTTTAAAAAATGTCATACAAACACCCCTGTTAGTTAACAAATAATTGTTAACAGAACAGTGACATTCTTATGTTAACAATTATTTTTTACTTTTAGTTTGATTCACTCTAAAAGCGTGTTTTTAGTTTTTTTAACTATTAATTTTTTTTTTTAGTTTGATTAACTCTAAAAGCGTTTTTGTTTTTAAACTATAATATTTAAATGAGGTCCCGGTACGGAGGACTGGAACTATAGTTCTTACAATAATTTAATTGTGAGTAAAACAAAGGCTAAAGGCGAATATGTCGAGCCAGCCTGGATTCAAACAAGGAATCTCCTGATCCATAGTCAGGCGCTTTATCCGTTGTGCCGCTGTCCCATGTAGGTTTGAATGTCTTAGGGACTTTCATTCTACATGGGTAAAATTGCTCTTCATAAGTTAAAATAAAATCACTCATCCTGGCGATCCTAATCATGATGAGATAATAAACTTATCAAAATATTTATTGTCGTCAGCCCTTGATAAGTCTACAACGTTTAAATTAAATCTGATCCTTAAAGTAGGGGCAAAATCGATCCCAAAGAAACAACATACAAACAAACATACAGGTGAAACTAATAAAAGCGTATTAAAAATCATTTTTCATCTTTTAATCACATTTATCACATGAATGCATCTATAATATAACAGTGTAAATTAATTGAATCTGTATTTCCAACTGAAGTAGATTATTTCCTATTTTGTAATTTAATTTAAGATTAATTAGTGTGTATGTGGCAAGTGTATGTCCAGTAAAATTGAAAACATGTACGTTTAATATGGTACAAATATCATTACCCGATATCCAATTTTTTAAAATTTAATATAATGGATTTAATTATGCACCTAAAAGTTTTCTGAAACTAATTCGAAGAATTGAATAGCATACTTCCTTTATAAATTTTACTACTTTAAAAAAGTAAGAACCTTGATGCAGAAACTCTGAACCTCTAAAATAGGACTGTGCCATGAATGTTTGTTAGTGGTTCGGAATCTAATTAGCTTAAATCAAGCAAAGAAAATGACAGTAGAGCAAACCAAACCCAAAACAGGACTATCAAATTAGGCGACCTCATGTCAACCAGAGCTATCATGGGAATGCGCCCAAAAAGAAATCGTAAACTTTAAATTTTGTGTCCTATTAAATAATTCTTTTTATTTCACCTCACCTCATTTATCAGATATAAAGTTCAATTTGCTACATCTACCGTTTCAGTGATTGTTGTTGTTATCCCTGGTGCAGAAAAGCATACACCAGGTTCAATAGACCTCGTCACAGGCGACTGGTCCATAGCTAAGGGTAAAATGCAGCTTCACTTTAGGAGGAACCACGAGAGCTGAAGACTGACTAAATCTCAAGACAACGCTCTACGATCATATTAGACTGAGATTTGAGATTTACGGTTTAAAGCGGATTCCGCACCACTAGAAACATCATTGGCACCGCCGTTTCTCAAACCCGAAACCAATGGCACAGAACTCTAGACACTCGGCAATGGAGAATCTTAAGAGCCAAAAAATGAGCCGTTTCATTATTATAAAGTTGTATATCGAATTTTTCTAAAAACAATAAAATACCATTTCCACCTGATCACGTGCCTTCCACGTCAAAAAAAAAAATGAGCCGTTTCTTATTATAAAGTTGTATATCGAATTTTATTAAAAACAAGTAATATAAAAAAAAAAAATTTAAAATCAATTCCTACTTTTTTTTTTTCACTATATTGTAAAGTCCTTTATAAATTATTTTCATTCATTTTTTAAGTTTATCTGGCGCCATCTATTGATAGATATATGCAACTTAATCTCTAAAAAAACTAAAATAAATTAATTTAATTTAATTACTGAAAAATTTGAAAAACCTTTATTAACATCCAGTGTCATCCACTACAAGTACAAAAAAATGCATTTGAACTTGAGCGGAGGAATAAAAAGTATTTTTGAACGATTGAAAATTTGAACAAGATATATATAGGGAGAGTGTGAGCTAATAGAAGGAATTGAATACATTCAGTTTCATGGTCAATTAGCAATCTTAAAAATGGAGGCACAGTCCGTCTGGAATCCGATGGAAGACATTGCAACATACAGATTTATTATCTGTCATTTTCATGAGCATATACTTGTGATTACATAGTGTATTTAGCTTGCAAGCTCAATTAATTAATATTGACCAAATGTTAGTTTACAGTGGAAGAACACAGGAGGAATATACTCCTTCTCAGATAGCATCGTTAAGAATTTTGGTTTCAAGTTGCGATGCCAATGTGTGGATACTATGTAACGTGTTCTATCACGGATAATGAAGAATTACTTAATTGCCATTCCAGAGGTGAATGACTCCAGATGCAAGTGCACCGGAAACTTTCCTTAATTTGCTACATTTTCCTTAATTCGAAAATTCAGTGCATTTAGGTAGAGGCTATTTTCAATGCAGATAAAATCATGTAAATACATTGTAACTACTAAATTACAAACAACATTGAAAAACATTGAAAACAACAATTGGCTGTTTTTCAATTCCTTCTATTAGCTCACACTCTCCCTATATATATCTTGTTCAAATTTTCAATCGTTCATAAAATACTTTTTATTCATCCACTCAAGTGCAAATACATTTTTTTTGAACTTGCAGTGGATGACACTGGATGTCAATACAGTTTTTCCAAATATTAATTCAGTAATTAAATTTAATTAATTAATTTTAGTTTTTTTTTTAGATACAAGTTGCATATATCTACCAATAGATGGCGCCAGATAAATTACAAAAATGAATGAAAATTATTTATAAAGGACTTTCTGCAATATAGTGAAAAAAAGTAGGAATTGACCTTAATTTTTTTTTTTTATATTACTTGTTTATTATATAGTTGCATATCGAGCTTATTGAATATGAAGTATGGTCAAATGTATATCTTAAAAACCCTTTAAGTACCTAGACGTTCAGTTCCATTTCGGATCCGATGGGAGATTTTGCAACATGCAGATTTATCATCTTAAACATACATGCTTCTTCTTCATTTTTATGAGCATATACTTGTGATTACATAGTGCATTTATTTTTAAACTCGATAAATTAATACTGACCAAACGTTCCCCGTTAAGTTTACAATGAAAGAACGTTGTTGTTGTTGTTGTTGACATATCC